>JAOTIX010000024.1:13925232-13935694 GCA_027123715.1 Gaidropsarus macrophthalmus
AGGAGTGATCGGTGCTCCATGTCGTCAAACTGGTCAGGATACTAAAGAACAGAGGTGAGGAAAGTGGGGTGGCGGGGATGGGGATCGATTTGATCGGCGCGCCTGCGGAATGCGAGGGATTCGTAATCAGAGTCCGTCACCGTATCGATCGGAGAGATCGCGTGTCGCCATTGGAATAGCTAGGAATCAGTGACAGAGAAACACCGAATGTTGATTATTATTTCTATTGGTTTATTTTAATTAATAGAACGAGACAGCCCTTTTTTCCGTTGTTTGTGCTTTTGAAAACGGAATATAATCAAATGCGGTGCAATTATTTGGAGAAAAAAAAAGACATTGTTTTTTTCACTCACAATGCAGAGAGTGGGATTTTCACTAATTACCATCTTAAGATCTCTGATGATTAGGCATAGGCCACAACACAACACGCACTGTAATAACATGGGCTTAATAAAAGGACTATATTGGTGGGTATGTGTGAGCCTACTAATTTTCATTAATTAACTGTGACCCACCAAAGGCCTATACCCACCTATATACAAAATGTCGAATAAATATTTTTTATTTTAACCTCTATTATAATAATTTCCTCTGTAAGCGATATGGAAATATTATCAAAATAGTATTGCTTGGGCTATTTTATTGGAAATGTATTATAATTGGAAATATTATTTCTTGGGCTATTTCATCGTTACCAGCCTCACTTATAAGTCGTCTGCTGAACGAATGTAAATGAAGGACGCTAATTAACTTTGAACACATTTATTTGACCAAATAACATGCATTCATTTAATATAATTAGTATTTTATCAGAAGTTGAAAATCCCACTACAATCAATCGGACGCATGTGGCAGAGACGGATAAGAACAGATAGGATTATTTCCACTTCCTGTCTCGTATGATTAGGATGCAGCACACGGTGAAGGATAAAGATCAAAACCCATCAGAACCCGGCACCAGCAGCAGTCAATAATCAATGATTACAGTCTTCTTCTTTTTCATCTTCTTCTTGCCCCCAGAGTGAACTGATGAGCAGTTTAGACAGGGTGTCACACAGTCTTACGGCCCTAAATGAAATCCCAGCTCTGCCGAGTCTCATTGGTGACACACGAAGCCCACACATCGGTCTCTGTGATTCAGCCCACAGCGGGGGGTCCTTTAGGCCGGCCTGAATGGGGCTGTCACCGAGCAAAACGCCAACGACCCTTTGATTCCATTTAGCGGAAATTCAACCGAAGGTGTCAGTTCGGGCTGGAGAATGAACAAATACAGAAAAGGAGAAAAATATGAAAAATGAAAGTCATCTGAAGTTCGATATTTTTTGCAAAAGGTTGACTCTGAAAAAATATGGCAAAAAAATACATGTCCAGTCTCTAAACTTTCCATTTAGTTTTTCAAGCAAAAGGAAAAAAAGGTTGAAAAATATATAAATGTGAATTAAAAACCATATGGTTGATTAGGTTTGGATATATAGAACTGGGAGGTTAGTTGTCCTTCCTGTGCAGGAGGAGAGAAGGAGGAGCCGTAGAGATAGATGACGACCGTGCGATATGTTGTCTAGACATCCGGTGGGGCTTCAGTGAATCAGGGACCTGGGAGGTGTTGTGTGTGGTGTGGCGTTTTGGTACACCCATACATGAACAGAACACAATGAACAATCCATGGCAGCCACTGCTCAGCCACACCCATCCATGCACAATCGACTGAATTACGACGTCTGCAATACTAATAACAACAATTAAACTGATGTGATGTATCTGATGCGATGATTGTCCTGTCTTCCCCCTCCCAACGGGCGCCAACCAAGATCATGTTTTCAAACAGCAGGTGTCAGCCTACTGGAAGCTTTCAAGCCCATCTCTGCCCTCTAAATTCACGGTATCAACGGCTAAATAAAGAGCCGGGGAGCTGTTGAAGACCCCACACAAACTGTGGCGGAGGGTTATCTGTAGCCCAGCCGCCTGACTCTGGGAGCACCACTTTACCCCCCTCCGCCTCCACTGAGCCCTCATACGCTCTTCTGCTGACCTCCCCGTGACCCTGATGTTCACATTCATTTTGCATGAGGTGTCCTCATCAAACAGGAGCTACGGAGAGGTTAACGTTGCAGCCCTGTATGTAGCCGACCACCTGCACTTTATGGGGGCCAGACCACCCCGAAGACCACACCATCCACTCCACCATACCCATGCTTCCATACACACACACACACACACACACACACATGCACACACACACATCAATGCAAGGACACTCCCACACACAATGCCTTGAAACAGAAGCCCACATGCCCTGCATGCACACACACCCACACACACACACACACACACACACACACACACACACACAGGCACACGCATACACATGGTCATGTGATCACATACAGTACATCATACACATTAGCCTATACATTGAGCGTGCACACACGTACACACACAAACAGAAACACACACACACACACACGCACACACAAACACATGCACATACACAACCACACTTGTGCTCACATTATTGCATACACAGACAGACACACATGCCCCACGCACATACACAGAAATTGACGGACATAAATATACACAATATACACTTATACACACACACACACACACACACACACACACACACACAGTAAATAGCTTGAAGCCATATTTTCATATTAATGTCTATGTGTTTCATAAAAATCAAGATATCAAAGAGCTGACAGGACCACTTGGTAGCACCGCATAGATATTAATTCTGGCAGTTGCTGCTTTTTTTAATATAACATATATTTTATTTGATTTTCAACACAAATGCAATAAAGACGGATATCCCAACAACCTTATTGCCTTTGAAGTAAGGACATGAGGATGTGTCTTTCATTCAAGTTCAAACTAAATTATATTTTTGCCCGACTACAAAGAGACACTAGCGCAATAGTGGAATATTAAAGTTGTGTCTGGCGTGCAGGATCCATGCAATATATGTGTTTGAACACTATACCATCTCAAGAGATGCATAAATACGACACTTTCTGCTGAAGCTATCGCACAACAGCTCGCAAATGTCTTCCGCTGTTGTGTTATTCGGTAAAAGCCAAGAACGAGCATGTGTATAATTGCAATTCACATTAGCAAGCAATTCTGAAAACCAATCAACAATGAACCAATTAAAATCCTGCCACCTCCCGGAGCGCCCGCCTTTTACAGAGTGAAGTGACGCAAACGCTGTACCCGTCACTTTGCTGCCTTTTAAACCTGATCCTTTACAAAGAGTAGCGACAGGTATATCCCATAAACTGTCGCCATGGCATTGTGCGGGACTATTTGTCAGTTAAGGTTTGTCAGTTAGAGCACCACCGGAGCGCTTAGTCATCATAACTGTATCCCCGCAGCTCAGCTTGCCACTGCCACTAAATCAAAATGGAAGCCATTACAAGAGTGAAAAATATCAAACGATAAACCCAAACCACGGCACGCTCATTTACTCAGACATCGGATTTAGACTAATTGCCGTTGCCTTTCCGTACTTCGGTTTATGTACACAATTGACTTGGATAACAAAACACAACTTTTTGTTGAGAGCGCTGTGATTTGATTTGAATCCACTTTCTGCACACGGTACCACCATAGGTATCAATTAACAAACATAACAACAGTGTGCTGCACACACTGATTAGATTTGTGTATGACGCATCATTTAAAAGGATATTGATAATCCAAATGTTGAAAAATGTCATCATCTTAATTGCTTTTGGATCAAATGTACACCAGCCTAATTTCATCGATGCAGTTCAGTAATAATGTGAATGTCTGTGCCTGCCACTATAATTATTAATTTGCTTAATGAGTGCTGTGTTGCTTATGGTATACAGTATATTGCTGCTTATAGATGCCAGCATAATAACCTTTCCAATGCCGGTTCCATAATTGCATTTCGATTATTCCCTTATCCTGTGCTGGACATTCTGTACCGGACATTCAGGGCTGAAATTTCAGCTTTAGTGAAATGTATTGCCGGGCCATCAGGGCAGTGAGAGTGCTTGTATTGCCAGAGGGGAAACAAGTCAGGAACAATCACTGTCTGAAAAGGTCTGCAGCCCAAATAAACCACCAACCCCACCCACCCCGACCAAACATCCAAAGTAATGTGTCCTTGCTCATGGTTCAAATCCCAATCTTTAAAGTAGTTTCTCTGAAAAAATGTGTGTGCATGTGTGCACACATATGTGTATAGGATTTGACTTTATGTGCTGGAGAAGACCCAACCTGTGAATTTAAAAAATAAGACCATTTGTCCTGCATTTGTATACATGTATACATTTGTATACTTGTATGCATTTGCAACACCATGCTACACAGCAGCTTATCTTCCAGGGACCAAAGAACACAACTGGAATGTTTAGGGCAGTGTCTCTTTTAGAAGAAAATCTGTTGCGTACGCAATATTATTTTACTGCAACAATCTGCGGGGTGCTGCTATTAAAACCTGCACCCACAGAAGACTCAAGGCCACACTCAGCAAAATGCTAACTTTGAGGGCGATAAGTGATGCAAAAGCTCCAGCCACTCCGCCAAGAGTTCCACTTGGAGTGGATCCGATTGCACAAGTACAATTGTCCCCGCCACTACCCTGCCCTCCCCCCCCCCACAACATCCCCAACTGTCATTCTCAGACATTGTTTCCAACAAGGGGGCATTAAAGGAAATGTAAGCGTTTAAACACAATGTCACTCCCAAGGTTACTGGCTCTAGGCAACGGCTTCGCTGGGCATTTACATGCTGCTGACCGAGCCAGGAAACTCAATCCGCCACCAGAAAACAGCGGCGCGTTGCCATTTTCTGGGCCTAGCTGTGCCGGGGGTTGGGGGTCGCCGGCTGTGCCGCCGCCGGGGCCCCGGGGGGGGGGGGGGGGGGGGGGGGGGGGGGGGGGGGGGGGTGGGGGGGGGTGTGGGTGGGGAGGGGGTGAACACCACCAAGAGATGAAAGGTATCAAACCATCTCCCAGTGCAAATTACACGGCGAAAATCTCCTTTAAGACCCATAATGATCTCTAAGCCGTGCACCCTATTATAAAACACAGGTCTCTATCGCGGTTGACGAACAGGAATTCTTACTGCGGCACAGACTCGACTGCACTGCTCAAAGGTTCATAGGCGGTGCGTGCGGCGAGACTGCTGCTTGAATTAATGTTGACTTTCGTGTGAGCTTTTTGGCGGTGACGCTTGATTAAGTAAGTGGCGAGGTAATGTCTGTAATCTTTGTTTTCTCTCAAGTATCTCTCTTTGACTCTTGATATGGTGAGAAATAGCACGCATCTGTCCTCATTCAGTCACCCATCCAACACAGCTCAGTGTGGCAGAATGCTGTGGTGCTGACGCAGTTCGAATCCCAGGCTAAAAGCACACGGTCTAACCTGTACATGCCTAGCCCCTATCTGTAGTAGGTCGCTTTAGAAAAACCGTTACATTAATAAATAGTTTGAGCTTAATCACAGCTGTTGAGTTTTCCATATTCTCTTTGACTGCAACCCCAAGTCATGTTTATTCATGAGCATGAAAGTGTGTTTAATGACTATAGCGTAGTATGAAGTAGTTTAAAGTGAACGCAGTCATGCAGATCAAAGTGGGGTATTTTGACATGACGCCAGGGCAGGAAGAGGTCGTGTGAGGCGTTAAGCAGAGAGGTCAGGTTACCTGTACTGTGGGGAAGGGGTTCCGTCCGCCTCACATTTAATAATGGCTTGCTGGTCCGGGGAGTTGTACGGTAAAATGAGGTCACTGGGCTCTGTCCTCCATTTTGGCCCCTGGAACATGAAATCCTCTGCAGAGGCTGGAGAGAGAGACAGAGGGAAGGGGTGCGAGAGAGAGAGAGACAGAGAGAGAGAGAGAGAGAGAGAGAGAGAGAGAGAGAGAGAGAGAGAGAGAGAGAGAGAGAGAAAGAGAGAGAGAGATGGAGAGAGAGAGACAGCGGGAAGGAGAGCGAGAGGAAGGGTGAAAGAGAGAGTGATAGAGAGATAGACAGAAGGAAGCGAGAGTGATGGAGAGATAGACAGAGGGGAGGGAGAGAGATAGAGGAAGGTAGAGGGAGAGCGAGAGAGGAGAGAGAGGAGAGATAGGAAGAGGTCAAGAGCGGGAAGAGAGTGAGATAATATATAGCAGCAGAAGAGGTGGGGGGAGAAAAGGGATAGAGAGTGAGGAAGGCACAGAGAGCGAGTGAGACGGGGAGGGAAAACAGACCCTGCTAGTTCAACTTGGGATCGGTCTCTCTTTAACCCTAATGGAGGGCAGCAGTACAAAAACAGCCATGTGCAGTCAGGGCTCAGAGATTGGAGTGGTGATCCTGCGCTTCCTCTGTGGCCCAGGGGTCAAGTGCCCCGGTCAAGGTTTTGGCGAGGGTTGACACTAGAACGCGAGAGACAAGACAGAAGTGGGGCCTGCTGGGGGTTTCTCTCTCTCTGTTAGCTCACAGAGGATTGATGCTATCCAGCAATATCGAGCAGGCTCCTCCAGGGCTCCGAGCGGTGCTTTTATTTTTTTGGTTGTTGCTATGCGCCCACCTTTTTCACCTCACCTACGAGAGCGGGGGCAGGACCGTGACTGTAAATAATGGGCCCCGCATCTCCACTCTCAGCGAGCACCCAGGGAAGCAGGGCTGGTTACAATAACAGCATGTCTCACTCATTTAAAACACATGCATAATACATCCTCACACAGAGGAAGAGGAAGATCACAAAGGACAACAACACATTCACCCGTTTTAAATTGAATTGGGCAAATTGAGTGTGTGTAGTAAATGAGAAAGAAAATGTGTGAGAAACAAAGAAATATTAAATAACGCGTTGGCGGTTGTAACTATTAACGCAGCGCGTAGAGATGTGACATTACAGCGCTACGCTGCTCGTGGCTTGACATTCAGGCAGAGGGCCGAGCTCTACTCATGTAGTTGTGCTGGTTTGCATAATCCCTAACATTTTCTGTAGTTGGCGATACGAGCCCCAATAATTAAACCATTTACATGCGAGAGGACGCGGGGATTAAGAGCATGTGCCTGTGATATATAAATATATAAACGGAAGTTGACAGAATATGAATTGCTAGCTAACTACTCAAATTACAAATGGTTTCCGGAAGCAGAGCTGCATGAGGCAATATACTTTTTGTTTTTAATCATTTGTTGGCCCCATTAGGAAATGAAAATGTAATATGGCGCTAAATCCAATTAGGGCATGAGAGGGAACGTTTAAGGACCGGGGATACATTGGGGTAACATAAATTATCAAGGTTTATTGCCCTTAATTATCGACCGAGTTGTCGGACTGCAGTTGACCATCTACATTAATAGACTGAGCTGAGAACAAATTGCATGCCGCATAATAAATGATAAAGATGAGGGCTGTGGTTTACGCTCTTTCTTGGAACTTATTCTTGCCTCCCCACTTCATCGCCCTCGTCTGTCTGCTGTTGCCATTAGTTATTGCTGTCTTACACGCTGACGTAGATCCCAGTAAGTAATATTTCATGAATCCTTTCATTGCCCTTTGCTGCACTTAGCTCCTTCAGTGGTTTTATAGTGGATAACAGTTACGTATCCTGCCCCCTATGTTCAGAAAGCGAACGGAAATCATTTAGTGGTTCAGCGCCACCTTAATTGAGAGGTGAGCAAACACCCTCCTCGTTAATGTCCGGATCGAGCAGCATTGTTCCATTAGGAAATACCATCATTACACTGTGATCGCTGAAATTGAATGAGTGCGTATGCGTGATGCGCGATGCGCACACGTACTAACCAGCCTTGCGGTAGCCATCTTATCGGAGTGTTTACTGCGCAAGCTACTATTACGACAACAACGCTGCTGTGGTCTAATGAATCCACTGACGACGTGATCGCTACCCGACGCTACGCAATACAGTCTCCTTCCTTTTACCCTGTCGACCGTGATCCCTCAGAAGAAGAAAGAGGCAAAATATATTCCTTCTGAGTCTATGTATTTAACGTGACATTTAATCATGAAGGTAAATATGTGAATGTTTAATAGACCAAACATTTTAACATTTACCGGTAATGATGCTTTAAAATAGTAAATAAAAATACTGTGTTGTGTTGTAAACACAAATATTCAAAATTATCTCTTGCCACCCAATAAACGTTCCCCAAAGACTACAGTTAATCAACATATTGAAAATGCACCAGATTTAATGAACTAACTCACGGTAGATTTCTTCCCAATTTATTGCCACTGTGCATTAAATAATCAAAACAATTGGTTTGTTGTTAACCTCAATATTGACCCTAATCACCATCCAGCACATTCGTTTAAATATGAGACATTTATTCTAATTAAAATGTAAAAAAACCCACCTGCATTGCAGCTGGAATTAAATATGGCACCAATTTAATCACACAACATGTTTTAAATATAAAAGACAAGTTACCATTCCTGTTATATACCTGGAACGTATGCTACTCAAGGACACAGAGGAATTCACCTGTACAATTGTGAAAAAAAAAAAGCCTGACAATCTTCCTCCTCCCTCCCGCAAACGTCAAGCGCCTTTGAAACGCATAAAGGTTAGCCGGCTAACTTTAGAAGCAGGCGCGGTGTGAATTCACCCATGGGCCTGTTCCAATAACATTCATTGTACACTCACAATGGCATTTATTTGATGGTTTGACTGCGTGGCGTCTGCCCTCGCTAGCATCCAGCTCCCTGACGGCCGCAAGGGCAGAGCAAGTGAGCGGTGCGCCAGCTGAAGGTGCTTAAACTTAGAAGTGCCGGTTTCATCGAGAGGGATCCTGATAACCATCTCAGCATGTCATAAACAGGAACGGAGGATGGAGGGGAGTGGAGGGGAGGGGAGAGGAGAGGAGGGTGGGGGGGAGGAGTCCCAGGTGTCCCTGACTCTGCAGAATAAACTAACATCCATACGCTGTCAGGACACTGGAGTAGGACACTGTGATGAAATGAAGACAATGCACAGGACTTAGTGGTGACTTGTTCTTCCCTCTGTAGACCCTGCACACTTTGTGACACATTCATTGTCTGACCTCCTGAGAAAACTGGAACTTGTGTGAAACCTTGATATATTTTCAAAGTAGCAATACATTTCCTTTGTGTCAACAAATAAATACCCTGACTCTCCCCTTTAACACAACTTAAGATGGCTTACGAAAATGAATTGTTTGAATGTGGGATACCTCGACAGAAGGGCCCATATGGATGAACCCGGGTCTATAGATCTATTTTGGAGGTTTAACCCTGGCCTACATTAATGCAGCAGTCTGCGGCATAAAGCCACTGTACAGGCGCTAATAACGCCAACATTTTCACACAATCAATATGTGGTTAGCATTATCCCCGCGGTTTTGTCGATACCATAAAATAAAACATAGAAAAGCAAATGCAATTCATGTCAAGTAAAATATGTGGTGGAACACCTTACCTGCAAGGCAGCCGCTGATTGATAGCAGAACAATTTGTTTCCATAGAAACCTCATCTTTAGTTGCCACGGGCAAATTAGACTCTCATCCAACTGCTTGTGCATGGAACACACTCTCCTGCATACGGGGACCCTAATCTGAAAGGGAGGTAATTGTGCATATAATTAAAATACTGCATTATGAGCAACAAACATGACAAGCATGCGTCAACAAAAATCACAATTATGCACGGCTAACTTCAGCACAAACAGGTCTTAAGGTAGCTGATTTCCAAATGTGACGCATTCATCGCTTTCCACCTCACGTTGAAATCAGCTCTTTTATAAGCAGCTGCAGAAATGGTTTATTCTTCTTGCGGAATGCATTTTTTATATCTCATAACAAGCTCAATTCTGCCACTTCAATGGGAGAATGAAGGCAGGGTTGACCTCAAAAGATTCTACCCTCTCCCTGTCTGACTATTAATAGGGGCTGGCAAACAGCGAACCAATGCTATACTCTGTGCAACGAAAAATGCCACTTTATCCCACAAGAACAAGTTTGGTGGCCAAGTGTGTCTGTCTTGGTTCCTATGTATGAGCTCATAGCCCCCCTTCACTGTGAAGAAAAGCAATTAGAGGTAACGTCTTAATTGTGTGGCGCACGCTGAGAAGCCTTGAATGGCACGACGGCCAACTTCCAAGGAGTCGTCTTAGGAGAACAACGTCCAATATACTCGTTACAAAAAAACAGAAGTCTTAAAATCATGTTCCCACTCACGAAGGTGAAGTGAAACAACGGCCCCTTTGAACTGAAGAGTCATTAATACCTTTCTGACGCAGAGTTTACAGGATCCTCGCTGTGCCGCTAGCTTTAATTGCAGCATCGATAACACAGCAGGGGGTCCTTGACCTACATCACGGTAACAAGGCTAACTGATACGCCTCTCAGGATTAAGCAATCTAGGGCCCCCCGGCGACCACCCCGCCCCCCCCCCCCCCCCCCCCCCCCCGCCGAGGGGGGAGGGGAACTACGGGCGGAAAGTGGCGGGGGTGAGAGGGA
>JAOTIX010000024.1:13991302-14002234 GCA_027123715.1 Gaidropsarus macrophthalmus
TCCAAATGGGATCAGAAGGTGTCTTGCTTTTTAAATGGCATCTCTCTCTCTCTCTCTCTCTCTCTCTCTCTCTCTCTCTCTCTCTCTCTCTCTCTCTCTGTTTGTGTGTCCGTCATCAGGTAATGGCGTCAAGTAAATATCTTTTGACGCACACACACTTGCACTGTGTCACAAACACACACACACACACACTCTTTGCTACCTGTGTGTGCCAGTGTGCGTGACAGCCGTCTGTGGTTGAGACGGAGCCATCTGGAGATGTCAGGCTTGTCTTTACTTCTTACCTATGGATGTGTGCCTGACACGCCTTTGCTGTTGTGTGACGCAGGGAAAAGTGTGTGTGAAGTCGCTCTCCGTTCCTCCTTGGTGTTATTTTTACTTTGAAAGCTTGCTTTTTGGGGAGGCTTTTACTTTGAAAGCTTCCTTATTTTGTTGGGCTTTTACTTTGAAAGCTCGCTTATTTTTGTTGGGCTTTTACTTTGAAATATTGCCCTTTTGCAAAATACCATTCAAAATGATTGACGACAGCGCTTGCTGCAGCTTTGTTTTCCCGTATCGAGGGCCTGTCCTCGTGCCTCACCGGACAGGCGTCTCCGCGGGGGTGCTTCCCCATCGATCCACTGTCTGACCTTTCCTCACCTGTACCTCCGTACTCGCTATCCCACACGAATGACGTCAACCCGTGGCAGCTATTGACTATATTTTACCTCCCTCCCTCTCCCTCTGTGTCTGCCTGGGTCTCTCTCTCCCTCTCTCTCTCCCTCCCTCCATCTCCCTCTCCCACTCACTCTCTCTCTCTCTCTCTCTCTCCCTCTCTCCCACTCCCTCTGTCGCTCTCCCGCTCCCTCTCTCCCCCTCTCTCTCTCGGACTCACTGTCTCTCCCTCTTCTCTCCCACTCCGTCCCCCACTCTCTCTGCCTCCCTCGCTCCCCCCTTCCCCCTTTTACCCTTCACCACCTGTGGTGTAACAGGATTTCGTCTGGGTTCAAAAGTGTGCCAGCAGCACCCCATTAACCCTGTGTATTATCCTGTCTAATTATGCCGGCGGGGCTGAAGAGCCCGGGCCCGAGCAAACTCTTCCCATTCAGCACGGGCCACGCTGCATTCCCTCAAGGGGAAACAGGGCCTGAGGGGCTGCTGTCCAGGCGGGGGCCGTTCACTTCCTATAGGCCCTCTTATTCCCCCACATCGGTGGTGATGGATCAAGGGCTTTAATGAATATTCAACCTCTTTCAGGCTGACGTGACGATTTTAAAATCAATAGTCTACTCTTAAATAATGTGTTTGCAATGTGGCTGCCGTCTGCAAAATATACGATCTAATGTTGAATAGGGAAAACCACATGATGCTAGGTATTATTTTGCCTACTTTCCAAGTAAGCAAAATGGAATTCAGGACTTGAATTCCAATATAAATTGCTGGATCACTCCATTCGTCATTTCCCATTCGCTGACAAAAACAAGAGCAAACTGCGTCTCGCATGTGGCGTCAACACTGATAATCATAATCCACAAACACGTAGCCCCGTGAATGAACAACCCCCGCAAAACAAGCTCTTGGAAAGGAAATTGGTACGACCAATTTTCCCCCTGGGTGCTGTGTGAGCTTGTCTGCATTACCATTGGTGTCACGTCTAACTTAGTGTCAGTTGTTGTCGGGGCTGTTTTTTTTTTACCTCTGGTCCGTCCTGGCAGCGTTACCGGCCGGGTTCACGCGCCAGGACTACATGCTGACTGATGGAGTTCCCATGAAGGGAACTCTGCTCCTACAGGAGCAGAGCTAAGTGTGCTCCAACAAGAGGCTGTGGGTGAGGTGGGTGGGGGGGTAGGTAGCAGAGGAAGAAGAAGAAACAGCAGCGAGACCCTCGGTTGAAGATTTATATCCCTGCCGCCCCCTTTCACCGCTGCAGCTTTGATTGTGTGTGTGTGTTTTTCTATATATCGAAAAAAACACGTTGTTCTCTGGGAACGCTCCTGGGAGTAAATAATGTTTCGTTTATGTATTTCTGCCGCCGTGTGTCTCATAAATACCACCCAACAGGAACATGTCATTTATCAAAGGGAGCGTCCACAAAGTGCAGCGTGGCCAACGCTCTCACGATAAGAGGGGGGAATGTTGCATGGAGAAAATGGGTCGCACTTCAGGCGAGGGGGGGACATAAAAGAGCACGAGAAATGAAACCACATGGTTTGATCAGGCTTTTTTTCCCCTGCAACCGGAGCAGTGGGTGGTATTTTTAGGTGCTTGGCGTGTTAGATCAACACACATAACACAGGCTACAGGTATACAGCGTAGCAGAGCCTGCCGGTGGTTGTGATGGGGTGGGGGGTTGGGTTTTTTCCCTTGCCTATCCTACCAGGACCCCGGAGCGTTGCTTTCCTTCGCCTGCCGCAGCCATCATCATTAAGGTTCCGGAGGCGGGCGGGACACTAATGGCCGTCCCACATGTGCTGCCTCGGCACTTTCCTCCGGAAGCCCCGGACCGCGAGACGTGTGTGAGCGGGTGAATGTGTGAATTAATGGCAGATGGGATGAATTCATCACCATCACCTTCATTGGGTTTTTTTCTCTCTCTCCATGGCTTATATGAAAATCTTCCCCTTTTACTCGAAGAACGTCACATCGCGAACATAGCGAAACCTTGCACACGAAACCTAGCGTTTCCTGCCTTCCGTTTGCAAAAACCTCTTCGATTCCTTCGAAGGGGACCAATCAGCGAAAGCCGCGTGGCTGCTCGTTTATCTTCATTTAAGGGCTGCTCAACATGCCGTCGTTCGCTGGGTTCAATATTGAAGAAGGTGGGAGGATGGAGGAGGGGCGAGAGCCGATGTTCAGTTTTGCCGTGGGTGGGTGGGTGGGGGCGGGGAGGACTCGCCATGTGCTCCCAGTGCTCCTAATTACACCATTACACCATTTTCAAATGTCTGTTTAACAGTTCTGCGAGGCATTCATAAATAACATGAGGAAATAGCCCCTGCAAGGCGCGTGTCTGCGGATGTCTATTTCTGCGTATGCTTTCTGTTTTAAAGTCAAAAAGGGTTTATTAGCCGCCGTTATTCAAGGAACTGTTCAAAGCAATATTTCAAAAGTGTGTCATGTTGTGGCATGACACATTAATCAAGTTTATTTATTCCTCCTGGCAGTTTGAGAAGAGGCTCTAAAGGGGGGCGCATCTTTTTCCAATTACCTGCGATAACAAACATTGACAAAGCCTCTCTCTCTTTTGTTGGTCTCTGTATAGATTTTCAAGTGGGGGACGCATATGCGCTGTTTACAGAAGAGCCCTCAGCCATTGTGCTTGCCGAATTACTGTGGTTTATAAAAAGGAAAACATACCAGTCCTTAACCGCCTTTAAATGTACACTTTACTAATCAATAACCTATTCGCAGTGATTTAACACTGTCCGCCCCTCGAGAGTGTTGAGGTCAATACGTCGCATGACGTCGGCTGGTACTGAATCAGTGGATCAATGGGATGAGGTGTTCCACCAACCTGTTCTTCTGACCGCCGGACTAAGCTTCCTGTTTGATGTAAGCAAAAGGTGGTGTGTTTGTGGTGGGATTGAGGTTTTTCTTATTGTGTTGGTTCTGCCAATAGATACAGGACACAGGAGACATTATCAGATGTTTGTGTGTTCTCTGTGTTTACCTCTCAAACCCTTACAACATCCATTGGTTATTCTACTGAGGTAGAACAGTATTAAAGGGAAGAAACGACATGCCTAGTCAGCATTATTGTCCCTCGAAACACAAAACCTGTTGGTTAATCCAGCTGTGATTCAGTTATGTTTCATAAAATATGTTTTGCCAGCGGTTTGCAACAAACACATGAAACTATCTGTTGTATCAATGTGACAAAAAACCCCACTGCAATTCAATGTATAATTTAAATGTAGTAAAATAAATTGTAAACATATTCATGCCAGCCTACTGCATTAATATTTGCTCATTTTTCTTGTATAAAGCAGAATGAACAAAGTAGAATTGAGTCAAGCAAATGAGCACTCCAACGTGCACTTGCTTTGGTAAATGCAGAATCCGATTACCAACATAATGTATCACACGGGGTGTCATTGATGATGATTAGCCGGCAGCTGCACACCGTCCCTAATGAAAATCAATAGTGAGAGTGTGATGGTGATCGCTTTCTCCTGCCTGTCCGGGCTGAACAGGACCTCGGTCTGACCGTCTGGCCTTGATCACTGTCCCTGCTCCTTCCTGCACAGTGATCACCGCTAATCTGGTTTAAGGTTCCTCCAGATGCCCCGCCAGACGCTTGCATATGCAATGGGGGAGTATCGATGCGCTGCGAAAAAAACAAACGCATTAGCCAAAGTCATTACTTTTCTAATTTTCTTGTTGTGCTAGCGTGCCTCCCGCGTCCCTTCCCTCCGGTCCAGCCAATCTTCTGACAGGAACGTCTGCTTCTCTGTGTGCCATCAACAAGCAAACCACCAGACAACCCACAATAAAGGGAAAACGTGATTAGCGTTAATGCACAAACCTATTTAGGAATTCTGCTTTAAATGATGCTTTTGTGGCGCATGTGTTAGGATGGAAACATTTAAGAACATTCTCCCTTTATGTAAAATCGAGCGACTGTCTTGCACGTTCACCGCTAATCTGCTTCTAGATCAAACGCAACCGTGGCAACGTCAGAGGCTGATGCCAGCCCCAGGATGGCACATGTCCAGTGCTAAATGGATGGAGTGCTCTTTACTGCTGCCTGTTTGGGGGCATTTCCCGTTCACTCATGGGTGGATCAATTCTGTGTTGTTGTTGCTCGTCCCTCTCGCTCTCTCTGTAACCTCCTTCTTGATTGGTTGTGGAGAGCCCTGACATGAGGCAGAGTAGTGTTTGTGTGTTTCTGTGTGTGTTTAATTGACAAAGAGTGAGTGTGTGTGCGTGTTTAAGTAGGTGTGGATGTGTGTGTGTGCATGTGGCTGGTGTGCTTGTGTGCTTGTGTGCGTGGGTGTGTGCATGTGGATGCATGTGTGTGTGTGTGTGTGTGGATGCATGCATGTGTGTGTGTGTGTGTGTGTGCATGTGGATGTCCGGTGTGTGTCTGAATGGTGTGGTTTTGTGTGTGCGCGCGTTTGTGTGTGAGGATGTGTGTTGCATTTCAACAGTTTGCCTGTCCGAATGTTTTCTTGAACCATAACAACGCACAGCGTCTCTGGTATATTCCAAACCCTGTGGAAGATGTAGAGAGAGTGTAGCCCAAAAGCTCCCCAGCCTGGTGGCGTGTGAATAGGGTTTTGATCATGGAGATGAAAAGCGCATTGGACGGCAGCATTGATTAAAGCATGCAGAGGAGAGATGACCACTGACCATAACTCCTGCTGGGGCCCCCCAGCATGGGGCCCCGGTACAAATCAATGGAGGTCCTTCATTAATGCAGTGAGAAAGCACAGGGGATCTCTACTGTGCCTATTACTGACATCTTTAAAAGATCTGTATAGGGACCCACTTTCAATGCTCCTGCCATTTGTCCTACTCCAGCCTTAAGTTAAAGCCAGAGATTTGTAATTCCAGTGTAAATGTATACTTGCATACATTTCACATACGCCATATGGAGGAACAGCCTTGATCGCATGTGTTTGTGAATGAGACTTTTTTTTATTTGAATGTCACATGTTTTATATTTCAGTAGCTGAAGCAGTGATTGTTTCCCTACAGAGTCGTAAATGTCCCTGACTTCAGTAGCCAAAAAAACCCAACAACAAACATGCACATCCGATTTCTGAAACCCTTTCACAACTTAATTTGTATTTACTCTCCGGTCTTTAATATCTCTCAAAACAGCGCCATCCCTAAACCTCCTTTTAATGGAGTCTCTTTCTGGGAGGCACAGGAAGAAGAACAAATGGCTCCATTCAGTGGCGTCCAAAATGCTAATGCCCTGGGCTCTTAACACGTTTATAGTGGTTCCCATGTCACGACATGCTACTCGCTCGCTAACAGCAGGCCCGCGATCCCCGCTAGCATGAGATATCGCAGGCCTACCACATTGCACAAGATGAACAAGATGACACTCAAACATCTGATGGCTGAGTGGAGCTTTTTCCTTCCCTTCTCCTCGAAGAGCAAGATGGCATGAGAAGTTACATCACACGCACAACCTTGGAGGCTCCTCTTCTGTTCAGTGTGATCGTCGTCCTCGAACAGATCTGTTGTTCTGGTAGATGGAATGGAAGGGGTCAGGACGTGGCATTTAACACTGTGTTAGAGGATTGTGAAGGCTATCTGTTGCTATTAGAACACCCACACTGTTCTAATAGCAGTTCTAAAAGTGTTGTCAACAGTGCTTTCTGGTGAAGGAACATTTCCAGACCTAAAAGGAACAGGTTTTGTTGATGAACTGTAGATATAGTTCAGGACTGTAAATATGTACGGATCCTGGTGTTAAAATCATTCCTTTTTTTAAGTGTGTTTTCTCTGTCTCCTTATAAGGAGTGTGTATTCTGGTGTACGTAATAAAACAAGATTAGGATTGGAAAATGTGACATGGAGAGCTGGCCGACTGCAGAGTGACTGCATGTCAGCCTTGCTCAATGGCAGTGTGTCCACTGGTCAATGCTTGAGCCAGAGAGAGACTCCCTCAACCCGTGGAGCTTATAGTGTATCTTGATTTGTCCGCAGCGGCTGTTTTTATTGACCACATATAACGATTGTGGTCAATCACTTGCTCGGCCCAAATTATCGTTTACCTAATAAACATTCCAAAAGTTATTGAGTACTCTCTTCTAATCAATTGTATGGTTGACCTGGATACTGATAAGCTTGCTTTAAGTCCCAGGTTTGGATTAGTATTGATGGATGTCACATTCTCAAATAGCTTGAAGGATGTGTAAAGAATAACCTGTCGAATAGTGATTTAAATGGACTTTGCAATGGTTGGCAAATGGAAAGATATGATGAAGTGAAAGGCCACCTTAAAATACTGGGAACTACCAGTTTATTGACCGGGTGCAAGATCCTGACAAGAATAATTGAGTGGCTAACTAAATAGATTAATTAATACATCAATCGATGAAAGACCAACAAGTCATTTTCACCATTGTTCTACATTGATGGAGTGGAACAGGGATAACTGTTGTAAACTAAAAAGAGGTTAAAAGCAATCTTAATTTGCATAATTAATCATTATGACCTCTCTCAGAGGACCTAGCCTATTTCTCTCTTAATTTCTCCACTAAGTGATGCATTATTTGAGCTTCATCTGTTCGCGGGGCTCTGAACACTTCAAAATTTCCCATTTTCACCATCTGATCTTTGAAAAGGGCAACGGGCATACTTTACATTTCACGATAGAATCTGCCATTTCCCGCACTGTCTGTAGGCACATTAAATATACAGTATTTCCAGGCTTTGATAAAACCATATGGACATTTCATTGTGATCTAACGGACTGCGGAACATGCCAGGTGACGATCCTCCCCCCCCCACCCCCGACCGCAGCCCCGGTTGACTTTGTGTGAATTGACATTCTCCCTTCCCGACGCACAACCCTGCTCTAATGTCACTCTCTGTTGCTTATGAACGGCATTGTTCAGCTCTCTCCCGTAGCATTGAGCCTTTCATCCGGTGCCTTGCATCAATCAAAGGATACATTCGAACGGGTGGTTTCAGGTACCATTCAAAAGCCCAAGCTGTGCCTATTATTGTGTTATTTGCTTTTAAAGGGGCTTGCTGTGACACACTCAAAGGCTGGTGTTCAGCGGCTGATTTAACGGGACTAGCCAGCTGTTGGCAGTTAGCGGCACCGCACATTAGCTCCGTTGAAGGACGGACCAACGTTTATTTTTTGGCAAGTTGAGCCCAAAGTGGAGTCCCCTTGCAATAAATCACCGAATCAAAATCACACTTAAATATAGAAGCTTACATAATTGACATGAAATATATAACATAAAAGAAACAAAAATACCATTAGCCAAATGAACTAAAAACAGCATATGTTTCATCTCGCACCTGCTAGCTATTTTCCGATAACATGTCAGGCCTAATTACATATCCGTTCCCACCTTACTTAGTGTGTCCTTTTCATGGTCCAACGCCGCGCTGTCGGAAATTGGAATCTATACCACTCTGTGTATTTTGGTGCTTCACAGGAAGCAAAAACTCCAAACCATGAAACCCCAAACCGCTCTGGAGCTGTTTCGGAGCTGATCTCAAACACATAACTGTATGGAAGACCAAGGAGGCCTTGCATGCCATTCCACTGACCCACTTCATAGCCCTCCGTACTCCCTTGGTGCTCCTTTGAATGCTGGAGCCTTCCAGCATTCGGAAGGTACCGGTCAGCCGAGGTAGAACAAAGGCCAGGCACTCGATGGAGAGAACAAGTCCTCCAAGTCCTCCAAGACAGTTTTTTTTTACAGCAAATGGGAAAAAGACAAGACTTTACATTTGACAATAGTTAACATTCCAGATGATAACAATCTTCCAAAAGCCTTCAAGTTAACAATGCAAATATGCCAGAAATAATGTACTGTATATACAAAGCAGGTTTTTGGTAAACAGTACACAATAAACATTATTTGGCAGTTGAAACCATACTTGGCCAACTGATCTGAAGAAGTAACGGCAATATGGCGAAGGGAAAAGGGAGAAAATCATCATTGTTAATAGCTCGTCTGATTAAACTGTCATGTTGTAATAATGAATATCCGTGTGGGGGTAAAACACAACAGTTAGTGCGAGACAGCACAGCTTCCAGTGAAACAGGGAGCAGACGTCCGCCCACACACACACACACACCTCTCACACACAGTTACACACAAGCATGCACACACCGAGGAAACACAAAGCAAAATTATCCTTTTGATGTGCGCTTGACAAAGGCAGAGCTCTCAAAGGCTCTTTTCACCAGATTCTGCAGTGACTTGTCTGCTTTTAAGTTGCCTGAGATAACTTTCCGGATTCGCCCCGCATATCGCTGTGAAACAAGCACTTGTTTCACTTGTTCCCCTGAACCGCCTTTCAAGCTGCAGAAGAGCTTCCTGAAAGCGACATTACATTTATCGTATGTCTTTGTGTAACAAAAGGCTCGCCCGCTGCTTATCGTCTTTATTGCATGCTCAGAGTTCAGTGATTTAGACACACAGTCGTTATAACGGCTTTACTTGTTGGTTATCTGATATCGCACCTAGATGCCCCCAGTGAAGACCCTTAGCCTGCTACCCTTAAGACCAGATGTGGTCTGCAGGTGCGGGGTGATGCTCATCTATAAATCACCTGCATGACCTTTAGTTGGTGGGACACAGTTGTCACGTTGGGGTTATTCATGGCACACTGGAGTGAAATCCAAAGCCCTCCAGACACTAGTACCTGCTCTGTGGTGATGCTTTACTCAAGCTGTCTACACCGTACATACTGGCCTTGCATTACAGACGGGTACGCCAATAAAGTGCAGGCCTAACCCCTTCACTTCGTGATATCACCCCTTGGACAGTAAATGTCGACTAGTATACTAAAAGTCCCCTATTTTTTCAGCTACCACCTCCTTATTGACCAGTCGCTGACCTCAGTCATTTCGGATGAAGGGTGTTTGTTACATGGTCATAAATACTTGTAATAGTAAAACTGTAGCAAGAGCAATGCTTAAAGTAGAAAAGTGTACATATAGCCATGGGGGAAATGGGGTGTTCTCCATCTGGTGGACTCAGAGGAGCCGCTGCATGCATGGAGTTGTGTCAGCTGGTGTACGGTCCTAGCGCCTGCAGGCATCTTGATCTGCCACGGGCTCTTTGGCGAACAGGAGCGCCACACCTGCAGCGATGGTGGATGTGCGGTCGTCCTCTTGCACCGTGACCGTAATGCAGAGCGGAATAGAAGTTTCTCCGCTATTGTAGAGAAACAGGACCTAAAAATACTTTTTCCAACCCCTGCACTTCAGTGCTTTTTTTTCTACCGCAGCCCGCCATTGTTGAAAAGTCGATTTTCTTGCATTTCTTCACATTTGAGCGAAGAAAAAAAACCTTGGGCTGATTGAACTATGGGTGCTTGAGTTTATTCATCATAGACTCACAATGTCGAAGCATTTTTCTTTTTCATGGCAGAAAGGCAGTAGGAGAAAATGCCAACAGCTAAAGTGACGTCTGTGCTGTAGAACTTCCACGTACATAGTGTGGGCTTTAAGTAAAGTCAAAATAATTCATGTCAATATCCTCAGCCGCACAGAGATGAGACCACACCTGGAGCAGACCTGCCAGAGCTGCAGAGTCCTGCACTGTGAGAGGCAGCTAGTGATAAGCTTCAATGGTTTGTGCAGTAGACCTATTGACTGCAATGTCCACTCTGAAACAGACACACACACACACACACACACACACACACACACACACACACACACACATGCAAGCGTACCCACTTGCATACAAACACACACACACTCGCTAACACAAGCACGGGTGCATGACTGTATGCACACGCTCAATGCACACTCACATCTCCACGCTAAACACACACACGCACATATTACATGCACAAACACACACTTGCGCCGCGCACACTCATGAACACTCCTCCCACACCGTGCACACTCACACACACACACACACACCCTAGCACACACACTCACACATGCGTGCGTGGACACTCACACACGTAGAAGCCCAAAAAAGAAAGAACCCCAATTTTACCTCAACAAAAGGCCCCTCTTTAATTTGCGTCCCCCAAATATTGGCCCACGGTCCCCCCCCCCCCCCACTGCCTGTGCAGGGGTGTGCTCATGTGTGACTGCTCCCAGAGACATTTTCCAGAGCAGGATTAGCCTCCATAGCCCCCGGCAGACTGTTCACCCCCCCCCCCCCCCCCCCCCCATACAACTAAAAGTAATTACCCCACAACAACCCAAAAACCCCCGTGGGGTTTGGCCCCAAAAAAAACCAGACACAACCCGAAAAATCCCAAATAATAACCCATCACCAA
>JAOTIX010000024.1:14103786-14114863 GCA_027123715.1 Gaidropsarus macrophthalmus
TGTACAGTGCCTCATACACTCTGTGACATTGGAGAGGTGAGAAATGATGCCAGCCAGTCAGATAATGGGGATGATTAGCTCTTACCTATCTCGCTACACAACCTACAACCATGGATTACTCCCAGATGTTGGGCCTTTGTAGTATATTTAACAGGAGTGTTACCAAGGCAACATACCTCAGAGCATAAAGTCGTGAAAGCAGGTTGAAGACAGCTGGAATGGCAACGAGAGCATATATTACTTATCACACTTTGGCAGGCTTCAAAATTAAACAACCAATTAGCTCAGAAGAAAAAAAAATAGATGGATTGAGATTTTAACTAACTAGTTTGATAGGATTGCGCATAGTTGCCCACCACTTTGTAAGTCCATCACAGGCTTGATTGGAGAAAGAGCTGTGACGGGGGAAAGGTTGTCATTGTGTGTTCATTAAATGTCACAGCCATCTTTAAGTGATGGACAGGTATTGGTGTCAACGGTTCTGATAGGAATAGGTGGACGGTGTGTATGTCCGCATATAGATCTGAAGAATAATGATGTGAACAATAGGCCAATCCATAAGGGAAGATAGACAAGTGAGACAGTTTATTGAAGTCCTGTGGCATCTTTAAGTGTCAAGTTTATCGTATCCTACTCATAAAGTGTAAACCAGAATATACGATTAGAAGAAATGTGCTCACTGTTGTTCTTTTTTAAAGAAGGTCCTACTCTTAAGTGATCCACTATCAATCACAAAGTTTTTTATGTTCACAACATCCTGTGAACCCATTGCTCCGCTATACTCTATGGCATGTGGGCAAATATTTGTGAGCACTTACCCTTCTGTAAACAGCGTGGTCTGTAAAAGGAAAGGGTTACAAGATATCCTTTTAAAAGGCCAGAGCTCTGGTGCGCTGTGGAGGTCGGAGCAGATGCTATGATAGACACGCTTATGAGACTACTACCTGACCATGTCTATCTTTCTCAACTCAGTCTCATAACAAGCATCGCTGCCTGGTAAATCTTGCCATAGGGAGCTGAATAGTGTACTTTAGGTTGTTTTTCTGGTCATTGAATGCAAGTAGTTCCAGATTGTCATTGTGGTTGTCTGCTTGGAGGCCTCAGTCCTACTCTGCTCTTCTCCAGTTTCTTTGGATTGTCCCCATTCACTTTCTTCGAGTTCTAAACCGGATGGAAAAGACAAACTATACATCATTGCAGTCAATTCTCTACTCTCACTCCTTTGCAACATGGCACTATGGAAACACCGTTGAAGTGATCCACATGAATGGTTGGATATTGAGAGAGAAAGAGATACCCAATTCCAGGCGATCGTTGGAGACCTATGAGGGACGCACTTCAATGTCCCTTCAGCCTGCAAACTCGCTCCACACTAATCAGTGTATATATGTAAATATATTTGCATCATTGATATAAATACATAAATACCTGTATAACAAGTCTGAACAGGTCATAGTGTGAGTATAGGAACATAGCTCAGTGTTTGCACAGATTTATAATTGTGTTAGCATGGAATTCCAATCATGCACTGCTCTGTAAAACCCACACCTTCTCTTTAGATTGTGCTCTATGGGTTATTTTCTCCTCCACTTGGCCACGCTCTGGCAGAACATTGCAGAACACAAAGCTATAAAGCAATAGAGGTGTTTTAAGTCACACCGCGGTACAGCGGCGGTGCGAGGCAAACCTTATTCTCTTTGCTTCGTGTGTGTGGGTGACATCTGTGATTGACACAGACTTTTTTTATGTATTTTTTTGCACCAGCAAAAGCTTTGTCCCTTGTAATGCATCCCGCTGTTCCGTTCCAATGAGCTCTGCCTCCAAACTAATTGGCCTTGGTGTGAAATCTGAAATTGTCCAACAGGCTCTGACAGGCAAGGGGAAAAATACTGATTGGTTCAGCTGTATTAAGCTTTAACAAATATGTCTGGTGTTCGCCACAGCCAATGCCTTATATATGCCGCCATATATATATATATAATAATTAATACATTTCTATTTCAGAATACGTTCATGCTCTGAATGAAATGTACTCTGAACAGAAAGGCATTTTCCTTGTGTCTCGTTGACACTGTTTAACTCATAACGCTGTATTCAAATGTTGTTCCCACTTGCGACCCCGTCACCGCTTGCACTGCAAACACTCATGCCCACTTCACGCATGCGTCGGTGTCAGTGAAGTTGTGCCGGCGATCAACTACTTGGAACCACAACAAGCCAGTGTTGCCGCTAAGGTCCTGACTTTGTGTTTCCTGTATGTCAGCATATCCCACGTATCCCACTGCTTTTCCCCCTCCGCTGTGCTGTTTATCTCCCACTCTGTAAATGGAACCTGACAGATTTACATAATTAGATTCTCCCTTTGACGTCTGCATCAATCCCAACACCCGTTAGAAGGAATTGGGGTAAATCTCATTGTGATATTAAATTGTATTTTATTGGATGTTTCTGAGGTATGCATTCTTTATGGGTTTGTTCTCCGCTGTGTTATGATCTCTTCTCTTCTCAGATGCAACCCTGGATGACGGAGATACAGGAGAGACACTCTCTCACACTGTTTTGAAATTGCTAGCATGCAAGACGGCGAGGTGAAGTGCTGATAACATTGGTGTTTGTTTCTAACAACAACCTTAGCTCACCTACGCCAGATGTTCAGTCTAATTGGTATTCGTTTCCTTTTAATTGATTTAGGTAGTCTGGTTTATCAGCATGACAACATGTAGACTCCACAGCAGGAACCGTGTTGACATATAACACAGAGCAACCTTTGAAATATGATGTCGCATTGCATCGCTCGGATGGCTTTTGATGGCACTATGATTGCATTAAACTAAACCCACATCAAAATAAAGCACAGAAATTTCCATGGCATTTCCTTCCCCAATAATTACCTTTCAATGCCAGACACTTCGACATTTGGGCTGTGATCATCTGCCACTCATTTTGGATTTGAAAAAGTCAAGGCTCACAGCAAAATACTTAAGGGTGACCAGGTCGGTTTACCCAGATACATGGTCTACATTTGCCCCAAATATATAATGCAGTCATTCCCCTTTAGGCAATAGGACTGTAGTCTGGAACAAAACAGAAGCCAATCAGACATGTGACTGGTAACGCCTACCGCACCTGTACAGTATGCCATGAACATCTTGGAAAACAAGAGTCAGGTCTTAATGTCAACCACACCAACGTATTAACACAAACCCCGTACAATTCACACAATCGGCTGCTCAATAAAGAAATGCATCACACCGACACCTGCAGTGTGGCTCAAGTGTGCCCCTCCCACCCCAACCCAACCCAAGCAACCCGAACCCCCGCCTGCACATTTGGTTAATGAACTTCGTCGGCAATATTGCCACCAATTTAAAGTGGCTGGAGGGGGTGGTTGTGCGTGCATCAACAGGAAGCTCCTCCACTGGGACTCGGTAGCCTAACAGGACGGGAGGTGAGAATGAACCTGGTGGACTGCTGACTGCGGCGGCAGCATCAACGCAGCGGCCGCAACGTCGGGGGCCCCTGAACACGCCAGATAGCAGCAGCGGCAATTAAAGGAGCGGAGCCCCTGTCTAATGAGCCGGCGGCGTGAGGAATATGTGGGGGCCACCAGTGTGACGGACTTGGCATTTAAAAAAAGATGCTTCTGAGGGCTGCTGGCGCGCCGTGCTCTGGGAGACCGGCATAGACCGGGGCCACTGAATGTACTTCATCTTAAATAATGGTCCAGATGAGCTCCGCCAAGGAGAAGATCCCAAAGAAAATAGCCTTTCGGTCGAGTCACAGGCGATGAATCCTACGCTGTAGCCTCTCTTTACTGTCTTTAATTAAGTATGTTCTGCTGCTAATCACTGGGTTCTGCTTGTTGACGGGTCTTAGTTCAGCTTGTGCTGTTTGTTGTTTTTCACTTTGCCAAGAATCTATGTTGACGTTTGGCAGATGCTTTTAGCAGAATTACAATGCTTCAAAAAGCTAAAACACGCCATTAACGAGCAAGCAGGTATAAGGCATCCTAGTCAGGGTTGGTGGAATGCCTACATTGGGATGAGAGCCTTTCACCCCAATGTTCATCCACCCCCCCCCCCCCCAACCATTTCATTAGCACACTGTGATTGGCTTATGCCTCTCATGTAACTATTATTTCAGTGGTTGTGATTCTTCACTCAGGCAGGACATTACTTTATTGAAAAGGCTCACAGGAGGATGGCTATTATGAGAATACTATATTTTGTATTGAAGTCGGTTAGATTTGTGCACTTGCTTGAGTGCATTTGTTACTTAAACCACTTAAAGTCCAAAATGTTGTGAATCATGAATTGTTTTTTTTACGGTAGAGTGCTAAATAATATATATAGAAATAAATCTCAACCTCAGCTCATGGTTAATTGTGTCTCAACCCCTGATCTATATAAATAATACGTTTTTTTCTGTGATCCTCCTAGCAGGACATCTACCCTATGCACAGCAGAGCAGGACAATCCATTAGGGGGTGGCAGACATGTTTTTGTTGTTTTATCCACCCACGCCCCGCCCCTTCACTTCAGAAGCATTCAGCGTTGTCTGAAACAAGCCGCAGCTGAAACACCATGCATTTTTGATGATGCTCCATCACTGCTGGGATTCCATCCCTGGGTGCAGCCCTGTGCTCCTATAGACGCCCTTCACTGTAAACTCCCAATGCCTTGGGGGAGCGCACAGTAGCTTGGTCTGCGGCTCTGCGGGGACTTATAAGACAACACCGTTGGGGCCACAATGTGCTGGAATGACCTGCTCCCCCGTTGTCACGGCAACGTGCACCCGGTTAAGAAAACAACCTCTTTTTGGACTCCCGAAATTAGTCAGTTGCACCTCTGATCGAACAGAGGAGATGATCCAATGTTTCTTGACTCTCTGAAATAGCGAGGCTGAGGCATTATCTAGCTGAGTGACGCCCACAATTGCAACTGCCAGCAAGACAACCCGAGCCCGGCTGCCTCGACAGAACTACTGAGTGGCTACGATGATATCGTGCTCTACCATGATGTGTCCGTTACGGAATCAGCTATTTTTTTTATTTTATAAATGTCCTTTTTTCCCCCTCCTTTTACTTTGGCTGCCATTTTCTTGGCATGTGGAGAAGTCATTGCATGGGTGTGAAAGGTGTAATTTACACATATCCACCCTTGCCAAGAAAACTCTTGATGTTTCGTAGAAGGGGGGCTGGCTGCCTTCCCGAACATTAAACTACCTTTACTGTCGTGCGGTTGCATATACCGTAAAGATACACGTTTTTAAAGCCAGTCCCATAATGGCACCCTATAGCCTAGACGTATATCCTACATGTATAAAGGTCTTTGTAAAGTAGCAGACACAGAGGCCTTTGGTTTGTTTCCACACTACTGGGTGTCTTTTCTCCTGGTATTTGAAATACGTATGGCTGGTTGTTGCAGCTCTATTGATTCTTGTGTCACAATTCCCTACACAAATACAGGGAGAATCAGCAAACCCAGCCAGGCTTTGTGTTTTCACAGCGACTCACTGATGCTGCTGTAATCTGCCCCAGCGGTTCATTTTTCAAAAAATGTAAGTGTTCCCACACCGGTGACTCTCAAATTGACGTTGCCATGGTTTCTGTTTAAACAGAAGTTGATCCCAGATGTCATTAAAATAGCTTTTGACGTTATGTACACTTAACATCATTTCCTTCCGCCCGCTCCAATCTTGGTTATCTGAAATACAAATAAAGTGGTGTTAAGGTGAATTGTTCGGTATTATTCTTACAGAGCGTTGCTGTTTGATTTGAAAAGTACATTGCAATGCGTCTTCATGGCAGCTGTGGATGGCAGATGGAGTAGCAGATTGAGATTAGGCTATTTTAGTCTCACTTAAAAAAATGGACAAAAAATGAAATAATTATCATCCAATTAATGTATGTAATTATTTTATCGAGTGGGCGATAGACATCTGGCCCTTCTAATACATCACATGTATCAGAGGTTATCAATTGACGAGGAGGGTGACTGAGGGAACACAGTTCGGTATTCGGATACGTGTAATTGATTCGATGAATTATTCACGTGATGCACTTAAATGGATTTGGAAAGGATGTTTCCTCATAATTCATAAGCACCACAAGTGGTCTTCCCTGGCTGGCAGCAAGATAGATGGATTGTGGTCTACCTTTTCGTGTATCAGGAAATAGTGAAGAAAGAAAATGTTCCTTCCACATTTGGCACTGAATGCTAATGCATACTGCGCATTTTGAAATTGAGCTAAATGATCACCAGAAACCAATATAGCTCTTTGTATAGCATTGCTCTTTTTTTAATGTGTAGGTCTGCACATGTATATATATATATATATATTTAAAACAATCCTGTTCCTTTTTTTTGTGTTCAGATGGTAGCATGCATTAAATCTCCCTGGGGAATATTTCCCCCAGGGACTTTCATACAAGGTTAGGACGTAATGCAGAATTATTATGTTTCCATTTTTATCACAGGCAAATGCTACTTAGAATGGCCTTCTCATACACTGTGCTTTCCATTAACCATTTTTTTGACAAAAGGATAGGAAAAAGGGAGACTTCTTTACCTCTAAAAGAGAGGTACCTTTAAAAGAGAGGTAGAAGGATAAGAGAAAGGGAGAGAGGGAGAGAGAGAGGTTTGCCTGCTGTTGAACCGGTTCTCCAGTGCTTTTTATTGAGACCAGTGCAGGCAGGGGCTCCTGCCACCTGCAGAACAACAATTAATCTTTTTTTTTTTTATCCCCCCCACCCTCCCACCTCCGCTGGAGTCCACCCCTGCTGGAAACCAAATTATGACAACCAATGGCCTCTGTGAAGGGGACCGCGAGCAACATTAAGGTCACCATGATTGGTTATTCTACGTTGCATCCATTTACAGTCATGGACACCGCAAGTGGCCTCCTTGGATAGGGCTTTTGCTCGTCGCTTGTGGTTCACTCATTATAGTGTGTTTTTATTATTTATTTATTCCGTCTCATCACGCGACGCTACATCCACCCGCGGGCGAGCTCTCCACACTTTGTTGTGGAAATTGTTTCTTCGATTGGTTGTGAGGGAAAGTAGGGCTAATTTACAACCATTACAGGTTTCATTGATGACAGTTGAAGACCAGCTAAGAGGCCTTTAGCCACGTTCTCCCTTATACTGACAGCTGCTTCCAGTACTGATGAAACTTGACAATAGCACGCCACCCCACCCCTCCCTGAGATCACATTAGGTGGACACAGCCGCTCTCTCTCTCTCTCGCTCTCTCTCTCTCTCTCTCTCACTCTCAGCCTCTCTCTGTCGGAGAGGCTGATTGTCTGTAGGCTGTCACTGTCGCAGAAAGCAAGCTGACTTCACTTCCTCAGTGAACACTCCATCTGCAAGGAGGAGCAACGCAGTTGTTGGCTGAGCAGCGAACACTGGGATTAACCAAGCGGTACAAACCCCTTCTGACTACGGTGTCTTCTGGTCCCCCCCCCCTCTCTCTTTTTAAAGGGCCTCAGTAGCATGCAATGGGTGGTGGCACGTTGTTCTCAGATTCAACGATTTGTACAGTAAAGTCAATGTAGACAAGTGCGCTATAAAGGTTGCTGACTTTTCCCTATTTACCGATTTTGTTATAGTTGAGGCTTAATGTTAGATTCAAAGGAATTTGTGAGTTGACATTTCTGTGTGCTACAGGTAATTCATGAGCAGACAGGGCTTATGTATTTCATATAAAAAGTGCCTGCACGTGGTCTACATAGATTATGACATGAAGCTAATATCCAGAGAAATGGCATATGCACCTGGCAAGACCTCAAATGAAATGTTTTACATTTACAAACATTATTTGTATCCCCTTCCAAAACCATTTTCGATTGGCTGCCATGATATTTGTCCAAGAGATGGAAAATACCAGTGATTCAACAATACGGGTATTCGAATATTGTATTTGGTCTCGTTATCTAATGGAATCATCTCTATAGGCCCATTATACACTTTTTGTGTCCATAAGTAAGCACTTCTCATATAAAGCAATTTTCCCTCCAATTTGAAGGTGAAAAAATCTCAAATGTTGCATATGTGAAAAACAAGTAGACCTCTTTAGACCATTCGTTCTCATTTGAATGAGATTTGGTCGAGCCATTATGTCCATGTTTTCCGTCAAAGCTCTCCTCTCCTCTGAGAGCCCAACGTTTATGTGTTAACTTATCTGATCTAAAAATCACCGGGACGTGAGATTTCTCCCTCCTCTCCATACTCCCAATCGACGTAGTTATATGAATGTTCATTTTCGAATCCATCCCGAAATGATTAAATAACAATGGAGTTTGACAGGTGGGTGGAGAGCTGCTTGGCCTCTCACAGACCCCCACCTGCTCCCCTGTGAATCCAGTGTTGGTATTGCCTTCTAGGGCATGCTCCAAAAAACATCATTTAATTACTTCTCACAAGGCATAAAATGTTAATTCCAACAGTCACGTGTTTAGCTTATGACGCAGGAAGTAAATTAGTGGAACATTGCTCACCAGAGATCCAAACCCCACTTCACCCCTGAAGTGATATTTGAAACGACCAAATCCCTGTTTCCCCCCACCCCTCCGCCCCGCTGTCCCGCCCCGCCCTTTTTTGTTGGCACTTTCTAGTATATTTGTACTCTTTTAAGCCTTCAGAACGCGAGTAAGTAATTGGGGAAAACGTTCATCCAGGCCAATAGCGTTAGGCGGATACATGCGTTCAGCTGTGTCAATATCCATTCCTCATCGAGCCACGGCTATCTCGATATCACGGCGCCACCGCTGCTGCTGCTGCCACGAGAGAGAGAGAGAGAGAGAGAGAGAGAGAGAGAGAGAGAGAGAGAGAGAGAGACGGAAGCACATTATCTCTCGTCACGCTGTTATTAGGGATTATCCCTGACAGATAGTGTCCCTTGCAGGCACCATTAGCTTGGCTTCATCCCATTTAGAGTTTCCAACACCTGCGACCAAACCGTCCTCTGGCCATACAAAATATTACCATTATATATATATTTTATTTTAGCGGGGTGATAAATTAATAACGGGCGTCACAAGCAAGTGCTTTTAAATTTCTGAAGGGTGGCCGTGAAAACCATCCTTCCCTGAGGAGAGCTCGAACACAGAGACGTCATTGAGGTGGCAGAGCTTTGCCAGATGATGGAGGAGGCGGGCTGCTGCCAGTAACCGGATGGGAGCCGTCGATGGGGAAACCAGAAGGCAGGGTCCGGTGGGGGGTGGTGGATTGACTATGTGCTCCAGGGAGGGAAAAAGGACACTTGTGTCCAGGATGAGGCGGACAAAAGAAAGTTGATCGTCTCCAAAGTGGAACCGGACAGCTGACAGCGGCAAACATAAATTAGCATCGATCATTGGGCCCAGCAAGGCCACGAATGACATGGTGCTGCGGGGGCCTTGTTAGTCAACCTTTTGCGATTGTGATGTACTTCGTATTATCTCCCGAAACACAGCGTGTTTGTTCACTCTTCAATGCATGTTATTTTGTCCAAAGTATTGATTTAGTTTTGTGATCTGCTTTTCATGAAATGCTGAAATGAATGAATGGATACAAAGGTTAATAAGAGAAAGAAACGTTCGAAGATGTTGACGCCAACTCAAAAGTGCCCTTAAGATGCAGTGCCACTTTTTTCAGTTGGATGTTTTTTCCAAAGAAAGAAAATACCTACTGTCTTGAATGTCAATAGAAAGGTTAGGTTTTCAATTTGGAACTTTTGTAACGATGTTGTGGTTTCTAGTGGCTAATTAAATTACAATGCATGATAATTAACTTGCCCTGAAGATAATATTGCTATATTAAAGTGTAAGAGAACACCCTTTTTCAGCTAGTATTGTAACCCAATGAGATAATTACATGTTATTGGTCTGACAGTTTTAGTTAGAAGAAGCAAGGTCTTATCCCCATGGTAATGACCCACGCCAACTCTGTCATCGCTTTTGTTAAGTTGGTAGTTCTACCGTCAGTGTGTAGGAACATTATAATGAACCATGTGGTGTATGAAGAGCACCACACACCATCTTGTGTCCAAGATGTAACCCTCTCTTTGACCTGGCCGTCAACACCTATAATAATGCACACCAATTGCTTACCAATTGCTTGCTGTTGAAAACGACTTCACACTTGTTTACACTTGAATACAGTCTTATTTTAGCGAAAATGACAAAAGGGCACAGATAGCGTTTTTGTAGATACATCCAGCGACGTGATGTAAATAGTTTTAGAACAAATTATTCAACTACAACTTCTTGGCATTCACTGCCCCTTTTAGTACCCTTGGTTTCTTTTAGTTTTTTAGATCTCGTTAGTTGTAGAGTTGGTGAAGCAAATGCGGAAATTGCTCTCCTCAGCTCAACTCTAGTTCCACCTCCCTCTAACTTGCAGGCCAAATTTAGAACCAGCATATCCAAGAACTGTCAAGATGTTGTTTTTTCTGCTCTTCTCGTCTTGTTAAGAGTACTGCCATTAGGTTTTATTGGGGGGAAAGTCGAAAAGGAATACCTGTTTGAAAATACACCGTTTTAACTTGAAGCTCAACTCTGTGAAGTTGTCGTTTTAGAGGCAAGACCTTGTTTTTCATTTTAATTGACCACTTTTAAAAGTTGAAACAAATTCGGTTTGATGTCCTTCTTCATACAATGTAAAGGCCTTATCCATATACTAACAAACAGGGAATATCATACAATCTGAGTTGATACATTTGACTTACAAATGAACTTACATTAAGTTACTGAGAAATTGGAGCCTCTCATTGTTAATTAATAAAACTTCACTCATTGAGACAAATCACAAGATTTAAAGATTAAAAGAAAACAAATGTGTTGGAATTCAACTTGACTATATTTATGCTATTTCTATTGACATTGTACATATGTAATTCAAAAGCACTGTTTTTGTGGCCATAGTGGCTGAGTCATAGCCTGTTTTTAGTTATCAAACAGGGAAATGACCTCAAAAATGTTTCCAAAACATTTATGAAAGCTATTTGTTTGTATAGTGTATTCACACCGCTTGGTTGTTACTTGTTCAAAATAATAACAACATACATAGTTTGATGACATCTGAAGTAGCATGGTA
>JAOTIX010000024.1:14310905-14324836 GCA_027123715.1 Gaidropsarus macrophthalmus
TTTTTCGTACAGACCGCCCGTCCGTCAACGGAATCAGATGCAACACAGACTCACACACACACACACACACACACACACACACACGCACACAAACTAACAGCAGGTAGTATTTCCCCATATGGTGGAGATGGGAGGGCGGGAGAGGGGTGAGGAGAGGTTGTGGAGGGGATGGGGGAGTATATTGAGGTTTAAGGGGGAGACAAAGCCATGGTCCATTATAGTGTCACACAAGCCTTCGTAGTCTTGCCATCACTATATCGTTTGTTGGGGTTGGTGGTGTTTGTCGTGCATAAATAGTTCACAGTGTTCCCCAACGAGATCGATGGCAAGAGAGAATGGCAGTTTATTGCAATTTCGTAGGGACAATGATAGCACAAGTCTGCTGCGTGAGCATTCAGCTTTTATATAATTAAGATGAGCAATGCATAGTTTTGTATTAAAGGTTTGCCAAACATTTTTTTTTCTTTCTTTTGTTTAAAACATTTATCTTTCATGGCTAGCGAGTAAGAATGGGCTTTTATGTGTATGGTTACACTACGAATCCCGGCTTTGCCTGTTGGAAGAAAAAAAAAAAAGCATGAAAAAACAAAGGAAAACAGGGTAAAAAGGGCTCCACACTCACACCATTTATAAATACAATTACAACTGTGTACACCATAACTTCTAACCAAATCTAAACAAAAAACATGTCCACTGGACATTCCTGTCACCATGGGCCACACAAAGCTAGTGTCCTTCAGCATTAGCAACTCGTTGAGCTCTCTTCCAAACGGTGATACCCACCTTTGTGTCCATTCAATTTAAAGACGTTTTTATCGGTTTAAACGAGATCTTGTAGCGGGCTGCTACAATGCGGTCGTCTGCCTTCAAAAAGTATTGAAGGAGGCCACTGAAGCTGCATTCCCCACTTTGCCTCGGGTCACATTGTGTTCTTAATATGGAGGCCAACCTGGCACCATCCAAACCCTCACCACCCCTCATCTTTCCTCTAGCCTGCACGACGACTGCATTCATTGGTCAGCGCCACACCGTAAACACTCCCGCTGACCCAGATGACAGGAATTAATCATCGCAATTCATGACGGTGAAGGAAAGAAAAAGTCAATAAACATATCACCAAATTTGTCAAACCTATTAGATAAAACATTATATTATATAAACTTTCTGTATTATATTAAATGTCAATCATACAAAAAGAAAAAATGCCATTCAGCGTATGCGACCTGCACTTTCCTTTCACAACCAAGACATTTGACACGGAAATCAAACAGTAACTCATGGGGGTAACAGTGTACTCTAAACAGCACAGACACTGCCAAACAACGTCCGAGCAGTTTGCGAGCAGTTTTCCAGTGCAGGCTCGCATGGCCCGTCCTTGCGTTGTCTACAATAGTCTTTTTCAGCAGTTGGCTGCAGCGTGCATCAGAACCTGCCCTTGGTTCTGTCTGCTTCTGCTACACAATGGGCCAGTTTGATACGCAGTTTGTCCTCAAAGAGGAACCGTTCCCAGTCTTCTATTTTTCTTTTTTGCGGTTCATCTCGACACGTCTGTGGATAACTTTTTCATTCCCTTGGCTAATTGTTGTGACATGCAGATTATAATTATTTTTGTCTACTATGATACACTTTTTCATAAAGAAGCAAACACCGACATAAATTAGAATCCTCTATAATTATTACAAATGTAAAAAGCTATTAGGACAGCAGTTGGTAATATATAATGGAGGGGGTCAAACCCGATGCAGACGGCAAGCATTCCAACGCGTGTTTCTCTCCGCTTGGCCCCGCCCACACCCTGTAGCACCGCGTCCGGTCCAATCACCTCCCAGGGTTGTCAGATAAACATGTTTCACATACAATGTCATGGCAACCCATACCATGGCACACAGGAGAAAACAGTGTTATGTTTGGTGTGTGTGTGTGTGCGTGTGTGTGTGCGTGAGGGGTGGAGCTATAGCAGCCTATCAACTTCCAATACGAGCTAATCAGAGTCAGGTGAAATAAAACAAGAACAGCACTCAGTTATGACAAAAGTGTCTGCACTTTACAACTGAAACTGGTTTAAAAAAGGGTTTTTGAACAGGGCAGAGGAGGGGAACGATGGGGGGTTTTGGTTGGGGTGGAATGGGGGGGTAGGTAAGGTTGGTGGGTGGGGCTCCGCCCAGAATCCATTTCACAGTTAATGAGGCCAACGAAGGGGAGGACGGAGGTCTGCCGCTATTGGTGGAGGTGTGGGGGGCGCGGAGCAGTCTGCTGTGGTCGAGGGGAGGCCCCCGCTCCACAGCCTCCCAGCCACGGGGTGTCCGAGCAGCGCCCGAGAGTAATCAGGACTGAAACACAGGAACCCACACAGAAAACAACATCTAAAGGTGGAAGCTCACACAATGACACCACAGGAAAACACTTTCCTGCCGCGAAAAAAGTTTGGCAAGGAGAAAACGTACTTCCCCGCAGCGGAGCCCCTTGTGTTCAGATGGGTTCGGCCACCAACCCCCGCCAAGACATCATCTCCTTCAGCCCTCCCCCCGCCCGCCACCCACTGGGTGATGCGTACCTCTGAGTTCCTCTGGATGTCCTCAGTCGGAGAGTCCGTTTCCCTGATCACCACCGCCTTGGTGACCAACATGTCTGGATGCTGCTGCTTCGCTTCCTGAATGGCCAGGGCCAGCGCCTGGGCAGAGAGAGAGAGACACACACAGACACACACAAACAAGCACAATCACACAGAATGATGGCATCGATCAAGCAGCTCTTGGCGAGAGGCTAGAAACGCCAAAACGCTCTCAGTGAAAAGGAAAGAACCAATGAAACGGTGCAGGGGAATGGAGGGGAGACGCAGTGTGTCAGCTTGAGAGGAACACAGAGCAATTGAAAAGCAACATCCACCCGCAACATGCCACCTATTTCCACTCCTGGGGCTGATGGAGGAAGAGGCTCCCACATGGGTGGTGAAATGCTTGCTGGGAGTTTTGTCCTTTGTCTGTTTTGGCTATTCCAGCTGGGATGGGGAAGGGGGAGGCCTGTAGAGGCCTGTGAAGCCCAATGGAATATTAATTGCGACAAGGCTTTAGGCAAGTTAAATGAATTTGACTTGAAACGATAGCGATGTAAACTTGAGTTGCCCATGAGCGTTACCAGCACAACCTCAAAGACAAAAGAACAAACATTTGACTGAACGGTCAACCTACTTTTTGGGAGAATTATGGATGTAAATGTTGACTTCATAAGTTCATCTAGCTCTGTGTGCACTGGCTAATCAAAATGGTGTCCATTGTCGAAAACCCCATGAAAGCTTTTCAATTACTAATGTGTTTGAACGACAATTTCTGGTATTTAAGCAGCAGGCACGTTTATCTAAGTGGACCAACATGGCTTTACTGAGCAGGTACTGGGCTTTATATCTGGCTCAAGGGTGTCTCAAGGTATTCTGCTAACCCTACCTCCATGCGTGTTCCTCACCTGATGTTGGTCGACGTCATCGTCTCCCGTTATGATGATCCTCTTCTCGATTCTGGTCTCAGAGTAGCCTCCTTTCACAGTCTGAAAGACAGCGGCTACATTAGATTCAGCATTCTGTCAGTGCCCTCACCTGGGCCAGTAAACAGATGTTAATCCAACAGAGGGCGCTGGAGACCTTGCATAAAAACCCTCTGTATGATTTACATGATACAAATCAAATCAGTACCCAGTCCCCCTACCCATTAGCGTCATTTGAACTTTGAGGGAGATCTCAGCATGTTGCTACACCAGAGACGGGGGGGATAGGTTACCGTTACCTTGGTAACTTGAGTGGTGGTCGCTGAGGTAACGTTGTCAGCGGTGACGGTCAGCGGAGAAACGATGGCCTCTCTCCCCTGTGGGCCTTCTCTTACCTGAGGGACAGGTGTACAGAGTCACTACTAACCCTAACTACTAGAACAATACAGAGTCACACAAACTACAAGAACAATATAGAGTCACACAAACAGCAGCATTAGTGGAAGAATACACACACACACACACACACACATACTCACACTCACACACACACACACACACACACACACACACACACACACACTCTCAAATACACTCAAATGCACTTTCTTGCATACTCAAATAGAGAGAAATATATACTGCAATACAATCCCACACACACATACTGCGGTTAAGCAGCGTTTTGAGAAAAGCCAGCCGGACACACTGAGCAACACAACTATTTCAGTTTGGTTCCTTGGACCCCTATATCACTCGCATGGACAACAACGCTAGCTTATTAAGCTTTGACATTTGTCATGCGCCATTCATCCAGGCAGGCTGCTCGGTGCAGATTACAGTAAGGACTCAATATGCCAACCATTGATCGTTCACAGCGGAGGCGGGGAAATGGAACAGCAGCCATTTTGTAAAGTACAGTTGTCATGTAAATACACGCACCGGGGAGCCATTTTGTTTACAGATGACAGGGGCCTCTCTGCGGCTGCCACTTCTGGACTTCTGAGGAGAAAGGAAGCGAGAGAGAAAATGTATATTTTAATCACATTTCAGGATGAAAATGAAGGTAATTACAAAGGTGTATTTTTGGTGTGAAATATGTAACCGGAGTTTGGAAGCAGCCATGAAGATAATCGCACCATGAGAGGCAGATAAGGGCTCATATCACAGACGGCACAGTAGGGATATGTAAATGAGCTTTGTCCATGGTGAGTCAGAAGTCAGGCTGCTGAAATAACATGACCGCTTGCAATGCAACATGTGATATAATGAAGGGAAGGAGCACACTATAGTTCTTTATGTATGTATGTATACATACATGCATACGTCTGTGTGTGTATGTATGTATGTATGTATGTATGTATGTATGTATGTATGTATGTATGTATGTATGTATGTATGTATGTATGTACGTACGTACGTACGTGTGCGTGTGCGTGTGCGTGTGCGTGTGTCTGCATGCGTGCGTGTGAGAGTATGTGTATATATTTATATTCATTTATATTTGTCTTTATTTATGGAAGCTGTGCCATAATATTATAGACAACCATAGCTCCAGGAATTATTGTTGTGTCTAACGGTTCAAGCTTTCCACAATGCATTGGAAATACTTGTGTGCTATTGGTATCCACTACAATAAGACATTTTGCTTTATTTATTTGCAGCACATGAAGACAATTTGGGATGTTGGTAATTTGGCAATGTCATTAACAACTTGGCTACATCTGTTGGCAGTTTGTACAAGGCGTCCTTTAAAAAATCCACAAAAGCAGCATTTCAATGTTAAACAGCGTGACACGATTGAAACTCTGAGCCCTGAAGTGAGAGAACTCGCTCTGACATGCAGGCAAACGGGGAGAACACGAGCCAAGCCTTTGTTCCTATTGGGTGCAACCATCCAGGGACACATACCATGTCTCCCTCTGGTGGTGACGCTGCGTCAGTGCAGGAGACCATTGTCTCCATACAGTTGACGTCATCCTCTGTTTGCTGCAGATACACACACAGACGCTACCGTTGATCACTCCAAGACATTTATTTATACCTCCCCACGTTTTCATTATCGACTCGAACCTCGTACATCAAAGACTCTCTCCAGATCATTGTCACAGTTCATCTGTGGCATTCGCTGAAAGGCATTAATTACATTTTAATATGACACCTGTGGGCTGGCCACAGAGAAAATCCCGCCTCTGGAGATGAATAAAAATTCCCGCCTGCTTTCATAATCCTCATTAATTTCCTGTCAAGACTTTAATCACTCCATAACGACTGCGTCATTCCATTCACACCCGGTCAAAGTGCCTTTAATGTCTTGGAATTCCAAAGAATATATTCTAATCGAGAATCAATACCGAGGCTCTGAAATGATGGGATGCAGTGACTTGTTGCAGACATTATGTGACGAATGACTTCTCGGCTTAGAAGCATCACCAAAGAAGACACCCAACCCACGTAGAGTCAGACTAAAAGCTTTCCGTTTCCACAAGATAACATATCTGTCTTTTAAATAGGAAAGCCTAATGGGCAGCCTAGTCCCTGAGGTATTGTACAGCTCCAACTCAATATCCTGCCTTAGCCTGGCCTGTATACCGGCTGGTAGGCAGAGCTAGCTGTCAATCGTCTGAGTGGACCCTCCCACATGTGATGTCACTGGTGTTGCGTAACGTGACTTGCACAGTCTCTTGTAACATGACAAGATTATGTTAATTTACGTCACAGGGTTACCTCCTTGGAAATGTAAGTCATTTGGAAAAAAACACTCATTCATTGCGCATGTCCGTGTATATTCCCTGTTCACCTATGTGGTCGCGTTTTGCAGCTTGCCATAATCCAAAGCAGTCCAACTGGGTAACCAGATTATTTGCTAATTGTGGTGTGATGAATGTTTTTTTTCTATATAAAGTGTGTCAGAGGTTTTAACAGTCAGTTTGTAATTTGATGACATAACTGAATAATTGAATTGAAAAAACTAACGTGCTGCATTCATCTGAGCAGTCCAAAGCCATACTAGCGTTTGACCCCCAGCCCCTGTCAGGTTGATTTCTTAGAATGGTTTGCACACCTGCTGGTGCTTGGATTAAAATGGCGGACACTCTCTGTACGCCTACCTGAGGGGAGACGAGAGCTGTGTTGGAGGGGGTCTCCGAGCCGTTGGTGTGGGGGTCCGTCTTGGTGCTGGCCTGCTTCATCAGGTGCGCCATGTTGACGGCGCTGGCGTCTTTCTTTGCCACCGGGGGCTAGATGAGAGACGACAGAAATAGTGAACAACCATTCACTCCATCTCTGGAGGTGTGTGTGAGATGGGAGTGAGAGTGACGCTTATTAGCAGGGTGTAAACGTGGCATGTTGTTCACAGTGTGGGTAATTATACAGTTTTTGTAGAGTTCACTCCTTTTTGCATTGTTTTGTCAATGTAGTTCACACACAAACACACGCTCAAAAGGGAAATAATATAAAGCAAAGTAAAACAAACTAAAGCTTGGTTCAGCAGGAAAAAGATCCAGAAAAACAAGTGAAGAATTAAAATAAAAAACAATTAAAGAAAAAATCCAAAATGGTGGATCCAAAAATAAAATGAGGCAGATGGCGGGGCCGATCCTGACATGAGGGTCAGGGGGAGAGGAGGGAGGATGATGAGGGTGTGGATGATGAACCTCCCTCCCCCTTCATTCTACCTCGTGTGGATGCAGGCGGCCCTCGTGGGGCCTGTCCTCCACGGGGGAGCGGTCATGAGAGCCCATGAGCCGGGCCGAGTAGAAGCGTGAGGTCTCCTCAAAGTCCGGCCGGCCCACCTCGGGCTGCTGCTGCCTCTCAGAGCCCAGCTGGGACGCACCCCCCCGGGCGAAGTCCTCCACGCTGGAGTGGAGGTCTGTGAGGACGGTGAAGTCTACCTCCGCCTCCAGGCTGGAGGTGGAGCTGACCGTCATGCTGGAGCACTTGCGCTCGATGCCCAGCTGGGGTTCCCTCATGGAGGCCAGCGTGTCCAGGTCCTCTTCCGGGGTCAGGGCAGGCAGGACGGGCCTCTTGTCCCCCAGCTCCCTCTGATGCGGCGGGGGGGGGGGAGGGAAAGAGGACATGAGGAGAGGAGCGGGGGTACGGGCCTGGAGCTACGGTCCACCAGGTCGGACATGGTGGGGTGCACAGGGACGGTGGGGGGGTGCAGGATGCTGGATGTTTTCACGTGATCCAATCAGGACGTTGGAGCGTGCGGCATGGTTTTCAGAATGGACTCATGCAGAGCTCGGTCTGGCATGCGGTTGCAGGGTGAACAGAACGGGTTTGATGATGAAGATGTGGAGGGGGACGGTGGGTTTCTGTCGGTGTGTCCAAGGCGATTGGAAACACATAAACACTCCTAGTGTCTCGGAGCATGCAGGACGAGGAGACAGGCTGGTCTTCAGACGATACAGGATGAGAGAGACAAAATGAGAAAAGGTGTGAAATGTGTTCAAATAGATGAATAACCTTGATGTCGGCAAAAGGCTGGTCGTAAATGCCGGGAGAGGAGACCGGTTCCTGCAGATGGAAGAAGAAGGGAATTAACAGGTTAGTGGAAGAACATCTCAATGAAATCCTACCAAAAGCATCCTGAACCCAAACTGGTTGATGTGTACGTACAGCAATCTCATGATGTGAATCCTAAACGGGGCTCTGTTCAACATTGCCGGCAGTGCAGGTCGATATGTCAACACTAATGACTCATCAGTTGTTTGCCAACAGATCTAAGATGTCTGTCTGAATACCATCCATAGGAATGCATTTCCATTGGTTCTGTTGATCTGGTTTGAAGGCCTGTTGGTTTTGTTCAACAGGGCCTGCCAATATGTGAAATGTACTGAACGGAGGGTTTCATTTTGGATTCATGCAGGAAGCTGACAGCTCAGGTCATGTCAGGGGGACAGAGAAGAGATGCTGTTGGTGCAACAAATACGATTAATAATCTATCATCTATATCAAAGATTGGCCGTTTTAGGGAAGTTGAAAGGAGACCATTGAGCATCCTGCGAAGGCGTTCGGGGGAGTGCAAGGCACCTGGTGACCCAATCACAGTTAAACGTGTGTCCAACTTAATTCAGCTTGTCACTCTAAAAAGGCCACCCTCATAAGGCCCAAAACGACCTTGCATGACTGCTGATCTGTAAGTACAAGGTATTATCCAGACGCTTTTTCAAAGCACGGTCAATCCAAATTGACTGGAGATAAAAGTGGGCCGCTTCAAGCTGATGGGACCTCAACACCCCCCCACCTCCTGGCTGCGAGAACATGAAAAGATGAAAAGGCCCTGGAGGAGATGATGAAAGCTGTCGGATGAATCCGTTCCCTTTCCTGTTCCACTGTGTGTGTGTGTATGGGGGGGGTGTCTGCGTTGGTCTCAAAAGATGGCAGCAGAGGAAAGCAGCACACAGCGTTTGGGGGGGCCTGGACAGGCGCCCCCCCCCCGCCCTGTGCCCGAGCTACGAGCTATGAGCTACGCTAGGTACCAGCCTAGCGTACGGAGGAATTTCTTTTTCTGTTTTTGGTTTTTATTTAGTCATTAAGTCAGTGAGATATATTTTTAGCTCTCTGTAGAGGAATGATTCAATAAGGTTGGCTGCTAATTTGAAGTGACGATTGAAGCATCAAATATTGACTGTGAACATTTTTTTTATCTTTTGAACTGTGCAACAGCAGACAAACTTCAATATCACATTCAGAGTTCTAGGGAGGAATCCTAACAACCAACCACTGGAGAGCAACACCTCTGTTCATGTGGCTGCCGGATGACACATCTGAGCTCTACGGCTCAGCCAGATGTTGGGGTACATGTTGCGGATGAGTACAACGCAGTCCAATGGATCACCAACCAAACACAGATTCACAATCCTTTAACTTAACTTGTACTTTAACAAGTGACTCCTCCGATGAGAGCAGAACCCCATCTTTCCCAACCTCCTCCCCACCCTCCCCCAGCCCCGATGGACAAAGATGGCGTGGTAGTGGTACGAATTTAAAAGTCACAACAAAAAAAACGGATTACAAAACTAAGGAAGGGCGGGAAGATGGGGGTGTGCGCCGGTCAAGCTCATGCCATGCTCTCATTTCCCCATGACGCCGGGAGTTACCGAGAGTCGCTTCTTGGCCGCGTCCAGGCACGGCTCCCGGCCGCCGTGGCGGCTGTTGCGCAGAATCAGCCCAGACTCTTTGGCCTTCTTCGTCTTCACAGGCGGGGCCGGCGGCGCCATCTTGGCGAGGGCCGAGCCTTTAATGTTGAACAGGTGGCTGCCTGCAGGCTCCGCCCTCGCCCCGTGGCAACCGTCTTCATACCGGCCCAGGTGCATCTCTGATTTGACCGCACCCTCAAGGTCTTCGCTGAAGGCGGACTGGAAGGCGGCGTTGTCAGCCCAGTTGAGGTTGGCGGAACCTTCGGGCCCTCCAAAGGACCAGCGGTACTCGGTTCTGGCCACCCGCAAGGACTCCCCCTGCGCAGCACTGCCATCACCTTCATCCTTCCCCACCACGCTCTTTGACCTCTCCGGCTTCAGAGGAACAATCCTGGTGATGTCGGACTGCTGGTGGCCCCCCGACAGACGGTGGAAAGACCTCCGTTGAACCTTGTCCCCGGTGAGCCCCTCCAGATCCTCCTCAACCCCCGAGCCGCTGATTTTGCGCTCGTGGGTCCGGACCTGTCGGAGCTTCACCTCCGCCAGCTCCTTGCTGTCGATCAAGCTCTTTCCTCGCGATGAGGCGTTCCTGACCGCCGCCTCCTTCCCCTCGGCCAGCGAATCACATCCCAGAACCCTCGCAGGTCCGTTGACCGAGGCCAGGAGGTCCGCGTCCCCTCTGGATTCAGCCTGACCCGCTCGGCTTGTGAGAACACCAGTCCCGTAGGCCTGGGTGTCCTGATGGCCGACAGACGGACTCGTTCCCGGCGCTCCCTCGTAGTCTTCCAACTTGACTGGCGGGGGCGCGTCAGGCCGCTTCCCTGATTTAAGTTCTGTTTCCCGCTTGCCTTGGCAGTCGGAGTCCCCCTCCCCATCGGAGCCCCGCCCCTCCTGGGCGTACAGCAGCTCTCCGGGCGTTCCCAGGTTCAGACTCTGAGGCCTGCTCCAGGTGCTCTGTTCCAGAGGAGGCGTGCGCTCCGTCCCCTCGCCCAGGGCCGCACCGTTGTCCGCCTGCGGGCGGGAAGAGTCCACAAAAGGGTCATCGCGAGACGCCTCGGGATCCTCCGACAGGAGCGGCGGGAGATCCGCCCTGCTCGACTCACTGGGCTCAGAGCGCTCCGGGCCGTCTCCACTCGGTCGCGACGGCGCCCGCGAGGAGATCTCATCCTGAGTGCTGCTCTTCAGCTCAGAACTGTCGTCTGGTGCACCCTCATGACGCGTCCCTATGTCGCTTGTTTCAACCTCCCCTCGCTCCGGGTCTCTGTGGGCCCCCTGCCTCGAGTCGACGGTTAATGAGGGCGAGGTGGGAACGCTGTCGTTTTCCTCCGGGCTCCAGACAGGGTCTTCCTGATAAGAGTCTTGCTTTTCAACCAATACCCACTCCTCAGTTCCCTACATGTTGGTATAGATTAGACACAGTTAGACCTTGCCGGGCACTTCAACAAAACCTAGCATATCAAAACACATGTCCGCAATAGCCTGCCACTACGTGAAGAACCAAAACCGTACAGAGGATGTAACACATACATGCTTATGGGTTTAAGCGAAGCAAAAGTAGATAAACAAGTAAAAGAGAAAACAAAGGCAAGACAAAAACTATGCAATCGCCCCTCTTAAACGTGGGGGATTTGATTGCATATCACTATTGGATGGCACGACTGGGACACAGTGGGAACCGGATAGCACAGATGGTGGAGGGGTTCTGTGACAGAAGGGTGAGAAGGAGAAAGAAAGTATGCAACCTCCGGAGATGTGACCAGTGTCTTCAGGACAAAGCCGTCGTCAGACAGCGGGTCTGCCTGAGCCCTCCCTCCAGCCTGACGGCAGGCGGGTAGAACAGGAGAAGAGAGATACGTGTTAGAGGGAGTAGGGCAGAGGATAGATACGTTGAGCAAAAATACTGTTATTCATGCAACAGGGTGAGTGAAAGATTGAGGAAAAGACAAAGATAGGATCATTGAATGAAAACGTGTTTAGGAGTCGTTCAGGGAAACCTTTTTAAAAATTATGAATTGGAAATGAAAAACACAGCATATGAATCAAGAGTAATCAAATAGCTCTCTATTTACAATGCAAATATGCATCCCAGAATAACTACATCAAATAAATATGGATTCCCTGTGAAGGTCTGGGGCAGCACTCCAGAAGTTCCCCAGCATAACAAGATTCTTCAAACGCCACAGTAACGCAAATCAAACAACCAAGCTCAATCACCCCTTTATTTTGTTCTGTTCCAGTCCCCCCCCCCCTCAACAACATGACAGCTTACGGGGTCTGAAGCACATTGTGTTTGACATCCCACCGCGATTGAACTGATTGAAGCAGACAGCGGATGAGAGACTTCCATCGCTCACGTCACAACAATATGGTAGCATGGCAACAGCCTGAGATTGTCTATTGTTTGTTGTCTATTGTTCTTTAATAATATAATTGTCTGCACTATCACACGCACCTCACCAAAAGCTTGAGGAACTCCAAAACGACTATTGGGCCGCGTAATTAGGGAGAGGAACAAACATTTGATTATGCTTGGATTCCTGAATTAACAGATAATGCCGTTCGCAATGCTCGTTCTTTGCATCCTTTGCCAATTGCCAGTGTGCAAGGGGGAGTCTGTGTCACTGGGAATTACATAAACTTTATTCACACTGACTGCGTCGGCAATCCTACTGTGCACACCGCGGCAAAATAACTGTTCTGCATTACCGTCTGCTGGCTCCAGACCGGCGACTACCGGACACACAGGTCTCCAACGTGAATGTCCATTTGGGAAAAGGGAAAAAGAAAACCAATGGGAAAAGGCCTTGAATCTTAAAAAGGAACTTTCACATTGAGGGCAGTAAAAGCAAAGGATTGTGGTCCTTGTATTAACCAAAAAAAGGTAAGGGGGAACCATTGTGGAGATCCTGACGGCCGTCCACAAGAGGGAGAGTCCAAGTTCACAAGCAAAGCAGAAGATGATCAGGACAAGCCTAACCCTAACCCTAACCCTAAGCCTAGGACAAGCCTAACCCTAACGACCAAGAGGGTCAGGAGATGATTATTAACTAATATTAACGTTAGGTAACATTTCGATTTGGACAGAGGAAGGCAACTCGTAGAAAAAGTAACGTAAAGTGATATGATTTGCTATAGTCTCATTATAGGATATGTTGCTACAACTAACTCTGATAACGTTCCATGTCCCTGTTCTTGTCTCATCTCACAGCCCAACTCTAAATATCCTAACCCTAACCCTCTCATCTCACAGCCAAACTCTAAACAGCCTAACCCTCTCATCGCACAGCCCAACTCTAAATATCCTAACCCTAACCCTCTCATCTCACAGCCCAACTCTAAACACCCTAACCCTCTCATCTCACAGCCCAACTCTAAATACCCTAACCCTCTCATCTCACAGCCCAACTCTAAACACCCTAACCCTCTCATCTCACAGCCCAACTCTAAACACCCTAACCCTCTCATCTTACAGCCCAACTCTAAACACGGCATCGCTCTGACACATTGCCTAGGTGACACGCCCCCCCCCGGTCGATCAGCCAATCACGGACCCAGACAGTGAGAGCCTTGAAGGCAGACCGTCAGAATCATAGCCCCAAGGCATCCGTCTTCCGCCAAAAGCTACAGAATAAAATCACGGTAATTGCAACCATTTAGGGCCACTGCGCGCCAATGTCATTGATATTTTTCCTTCCGAGGCTGAGAGGGCCGTTTGGTTCACAGATTATTCCTGGAGAAACTCTACAGTCATACCAGTGGCATACGTCACCACTGCAGTATTGCAGACACTCTATAGACCCACGGTCCACCAATCCTCTTCACCTCCATACCCTGGATCACAGAAGTTATGCATCGTTAGCCATCGACCCTCCTCTCAAGAAGCCCACAGTAGATTCAACCTGGGCTTTATCAGTGATAGCAGTGGAGTTCACACAAACACATTCACACCAGGCAGGGTCACTAGGGGTGAGGAATAGTCCAGCGTGTTCTCTTGGCGTTTGAGAACAGTGTAGCCTCCTGTGGTGCTTGTCCACCACCCCGTATAAAAGTATTTTGATCTCTGGTACTTAACATGACAAACACACACACACACAAACCCACTGTATATCAGGCATTTATGTTTTTCAGTTGTATATATTTCTTTGTCTCAGTGGATGCTTCAATCCAAAGAACTCACAGTGATTGTATTTGTGTTCATCATGGAACCCTACAGGCACTGGGGAACCAACCAGGATGTTTTCAGGAGGAGGAGTGACACTGGGGGGGGGGGGGGGGGGGGGGGGGGGGGGGGGGGGGGGGGGGGGGGGGGGGGGG
>JAOTIX010000024.1:14795375-14808918 GCA_027123715.1 Gaidropsarus macrophthalmus
GTCTTCTTGATGACAGGCTTAGTTCTGACAGGGTTTTAAATACATTCTCAGAGGCATTCAACTTTTTCCCTGTCCTTCAATCATGTTGAATCCCTTGAACTGACTCTTTTGCTTTTATTTCATTATAAAACAAGTTTTGATTTCACTGTTATACTTTAAAGGTGCTTAGGTAAGTGTTTTTATGTGTAATTTGTTAGAAATGGCACAGCGTTGTCACCTTTTAGTAAGAGAAATGCAATGTGGGAATATCTGTTTTGAATTTACTGTGATTACCACTGAACGAGCCATTTAGATTTTACACCATTTCACACTCATTACACATTAAAAGCTTTAAATTATGTTTGCTGTGAAGACTACGGTAAGGTTCAGTCCACTGAGTGGTTTTAGAGGGTATGAATATGTCCATTTGTATAAAAAAGGCCAGTAGTCAAAGCTTTTAAAATAATTATAATTCCTACTTCCTAATTGTACCATTATGTCTTGTTTTTCCAGAAGAACGAATGGCTCTGTTTGAACTGCCAGACTCAGAGGGCTCTGTCAGGAAGCATGGGAGATGTTCCACCTGTTCCACAGCCAATGGGAACACCCCGGACAGCAGTTCCAGCTATTCAACAGTCACCTCAGCAGAAAACACCCAATCAGCTTCCAGGGCATAGGCCTACAGGTCCTCAACAGCAACAGAAACCACCAGGTGCCCAAGTAAGTGGCCCTATCTCTTCTGTCAAAAAGGCAGGGCCGACCTCCCAACCCTCTTCTCAAGCAAAGGGTATAACCCAATCTGCCCCTCAACCCAAATATTCAACCCAATCTACTCCTCAGAGTAAAGTTCCATCCCAAATCTCATCACAAAGTATGGTAAGCTCTCCTCAAACAAGAACCTCTAACCAGTCTAGTGCTCAGAATAAAAGCTCTGCCCTGTCTGCTAACCAAGGCAAGAGCCCTAGCCAGGGCAAAGGGCCTATTCAGGCAAAAGCCCAGATATCTGCTCAAAATAAGGGTCCCCATGTGTCTGGAGCGAAGCCCTCACCCACTGCTGACAAAGCAGGTCCCACCAAGTCCAATGCTGCCCCTGCAAAAGCAGGTCCCAATCAACCTAAACCCACAGGTAATATCCAGAAGAAACAAGGCCCGGAGAAGACAAAAGTCACAGCTAAGTCTCAGAAGGATGAAGTGAAGCCCTCGTCTAAGAAGGCTGTGTCAGAAGCGATCAGCTCCACAAAAGATCAGAGGATTACGGAAACCTCTCAGAAGTCAAGACACCATGAAGTGAGCTACCTGCAACTTCTTCGTCGTCACCTGTTACACTTGAATCATAATGTTTTCATTATTATTTGACATCAATTCTCATCTTTATCATTCATACACTTTTGGTTCCCTTCTTTATCCAACTCATCTTAATAATTAATTCATGTATCATTTGTCATTTTTTATATATTTTAGCTTTGTCAGTTTTATGATTATATATATACAAACTCATTCATTCATGACTTCATGATGTGCTTTGTTCCTGTATTTTATTTGTGTATTTATTTACAGTATGTAATTATTATTATTTTTATTTCCATTTTCTTCATTGCCCCGTTTAAATCGCTTCCAACATAATTTATTTCCCGATTTACGTTACATTATGTTCCATGTATTCAAACTTTCACCAATGCAAGTGTTTTGTGTGAGCTTTCTGTGATGGAATCATTGGAGACATTTCAGCATGGTCATGAATTCTCATTATTCTTCAACGGTTTTGAAGAATAGGTCTGAGAACGCATCAAAAAAGCATGGAGCTGAGAAACCTTTGTGTGCAGACGTCCGTCTGTTGACCTGTTTGTGATGTCACTCTTTATGTCACTTTATTTACTCATGTGTATGTGATTATATCAAAGGAACTAAACCCAAACACCAGAACACATATTTAAATTCAATTTGTCAAATATCCACCAGACTAACTATATATATATAGTATATATATATATATATTTCTAACACTAAACTGAAAAATAAATCAGGACTAATAAAATCAGTACAATCTGATTTGAAAATTGCTTTGGGTTTGGTTTAAAACATATATTTGAAGTTGTTTTTGCTAAGAAATGTTTACATGAGTATTTGTGGAGTGTGCGTGGTTTATTGCTTGTTAAAGCAGTCGTCAACCAAACACACTCTTATTCTAATGTGTTGGCCAACATGATGTATGTAGTCATTTTTATGAGATAAAAAAAATTTCAATTCTAATTTTACTACCTTGCACTATATTGAATATTTATGAGCTTGGTTATAACGTTTACTCAATCCCAATTGTCTCTGCTAAGAGCTTTGTAATCAAACCTATCAGGAATTGTTTTGTGGTAATAGTGGTAATAGTAAGTGTAATACTGGTTTCACCTTCTCAACCATTTTCTTATTTTTTTCCCCTACAGGATTCCAACAAGTCGAGCACACAGAGCTTGAGTGACACTGGCTATTCCTCTGACGGGATATGGAGCTCCCAGGGGGAGATCGTAGGCCAGGTCTGGGAGGAAGGAATCAAGCTCAATGAAAAGGGCACTTCGAGGCACCCAGAGATCACTAAGCTAGAGAGCTCTATGAGGCCTCTCCTAGAGTCAAAAACAGCAGACAAGAAGCAAAGGCCACATTCACTGTCCGTCGGAAATGAACGGGAGTACAACTCTGATGAAGAAGCAGCCAGAGAAGAGTCAGAAGATGAACTTAGCTGTAAACTACGACATGACTATGTGGAAGACAGCAGCGAGAGTGGTCTTTCGCCATTACCTGTCAGGCAAAAGAAGTCACATAAAGATGTAACAGATGAGGAGTTTATGAGGAATCAAATTAAAGAGATGAGTGCTGATGAGGAAGAAACAGAGAGGCGACGGCTCACTCACCATTCAAATAGTTTTGAGGAAGACACAAAAGGTGCAGATGGGGATGACGACGAGAGCATGCTCGCCTCTCAAGGAGGCCTCAGGCGGTTCAAAACTATCGAGCTGAACAACACAAACAGCTACAACCGAGACATGGAGCTCAACCCTGAGCAGGACCTGAGAGAACCAGAGTTGGAGATGGAAAGCCTGACGGGATCCCCAGAGGAGCGGTCCAGGGGAGAGTACTCCTCCACCCTACCTGCTACCACCCCAAGCTACACTTCTGGAACATCTCCCACGTCTGTGTCATCTATGGAGGATGACAGTGACAGCAGCCCTAGTCGCCGGGCAAAACTAGAAGAGGCCAAGCAGCAGAGAAAGGCCCGTCATCGATCCCACGGTCCGCTCCTCCCCACCATCGAGGATTCTTCTGAGGAGGATGAGCTGAGAGAGGAGGAGGAGCTACTTAGGGAGCAGGAGCAGATGAGGGATCTGGAGCAGCAGAGAATCCGGAGTACAGCCAGGAAAACAAAGAGGGATAAAGAAGAGCTGCGGGCACAAAGACGAAGAGAACGATCAAAAACTCCCCCGAGTAACCTCTCTCCAATTGAGGATGCTTCACCAACCGAAGAGTTAAGGCAAGCGGCTGAGATGGAGGAACTTCACAGATCCTCTTGTTCTGAGTATTCCCCCTCTGTGGACTCGGAGGCAGAAGGGTTTGAGATGATAGGGGGAAAATTGTACAAATCAGGAAGTGAGTACAACCTTCCAACTTTTACATCTCTCTACTCTCCTACTGAAAAATCATCTGGAACATCGCCACCTGACAAAACATTAAAAAGTGCAGAAGAGGTCTACGAGGAGATGATGAGGAAAGCACAGATGATGCAGAAGCAAGGCCAACCTGAAAGTAATCAGCAGAAATGTACTAATCAGCCTGTCAATAAACAGCATTTAGATACTGCAACTGATTTAACACCAGGCTCAAGCCCCACCCAGTTAAATTCACCTATGTCCTTTTCATCAAGTGGAAATGATCCTAGAACCACAGGAAAACAGGGACCCCAGCATTTGTCAAAAGAAACCCAAAACAGGATGCTGAACAAAGGTGCTGTCGGGACAAACACAATGAAAGCCAATTGTAATCAAACTTCTGCAAGTCGACACGCAGGAAGTACTGCTGGTAACATAGCAAGTCCTCAGGGACCAACACAGGCCACATCATCTGAAACTGGAGGGTCCCTCTCCTCCAAAGTCTTCTCATATTTCAAAGGTCCAAGTCCTCCAGTTTCTCCCACAACTTCACCTTCACAGAGTCCTACTCATTCAATATCATTGCGATCCTCGGGTCGACAGCTCCCTTCTCTGCCTGGTGGTTCTACATCTCCAGCGGCACCCCGTGGAAACCAGTCTCCCCAAAGATCCAATGCACCCCGTCTTTCACGACAACAGTCCTCCCAAGAATCCCCAGTAATGGTTATAACATTGGGCTCTGAAACAACACATTCTTCCAAGCCAATTACTGTAAATTCTTCCACATCTCCCTTGTCATCACCAGCAGAAGTGAGTGGTAAGTCTTTGTATCACTCTCAGCCACCCTCGACGAATTCTCCAACATCCCCACAACAATCCCCCAGACATTCTCCCAAAAATGTTAATATGAGTACAGTGAACAATGCATCTACATATAGCCAGGGATCAATGTCAATGGCTGTAGGACAGAGCCAATTACATCCAAGAGGTAGCGTAGTCGATCTGAGTACCCCAACGAGACCTGCACCAATTATAATGACGGACCAAGGGATGGATCTAACATCCCTGGCCTCTGACACAAGAAGATACTCCATTGGGGCAGAACAGCCATCAATTCGACACACAGCAGTGCAATCACTTATCATGAATCTGAATGCTCAAGAACAACCACATGTAGCAGTTTCAACTCCGACCACTGTTAGCGTCACAGTCGCAGCCTCTATGTTTATAAGCCAGCCGAAACAACCCGTGGTATATGGAGATCCACTGCAGAACCGTGTGGATCTGGGGCAGGGTGTCGGTTCAGCGATGTGTTTAACACAGATTAAGCTCACAGATCCATCTATTCCAAAGATTGATGCCTGCCTGGAAGACCTGGGCATCCAACAGCAACAGCTGCAGTTACAGCAGCAGAAGCTTCTGCATCAGCAGCAACTTCTTGAGCAGCAGCTCCAGCAGCATCAGCAACAATCCTCATTTGCTCGTTACAATTTAGCAAATCAAGTACAACCACTGCTGTTGAAGAAAGATCTTGTAGTAAGCCAGACAAGTAATGCCCAGCCTGTGGTAAGTGTAAGTGCCATCCCTAGAGTAGCTCCTCTTCCTCCAGAGCCTGCAGCTGGGCCCCTTGGTTTGAACCAGTCACATGATATGTATAGTGGTGTTGCATTAGAGTTGAAAAATAAGCCCACAGTGATGAACTTGTCTACTGGAAAGCCCCATGTTATGATGGTTCAGCTGGATGAGAGTAACACATCACAAGGGGGTACAGTATCTCAGCTGGTCAAAAAAGAAGAGCCTGCCCTTCCTCCCCAGGTCCTTGACCTGACTGGACAAATCAAACCAGAGAGCCAGGCAGCCTGCTGTGATGTTGTTTACAAAATGCCTTTTGCTGGTAGCTGCACAGGTGCTCTCACTCCGAGATCAACAATACCGATATCAGATAAAAACCCTGCCACTGATCAATCTCAAGTTACCTGTCCTGCCCCTGCCCCACACTATAACACCAGCCAGCAGCAACAACAGCCAGCTCCAGTGATGCAAGGTTTACCAGAGGAACGTAAACTGTATCAACCACCACCCCCAGGAGGCTTACAGCCGTCCATATCTGACACCATTATACCATCCATGACAGATGTTGATCCTCAACAGTATCAGAGAAATTACCAGGGTGCAGTTGATCTGAGTACAATGAATCAGCCTTATGATGGTTACCTAGGCATGGGTGCACAGTATGGATCTTACACAGATTTGCGCCAAGTAGATGTCATTGGATCTCCATTACCTTTGCGGCGTTATGGCTCAATGTCAAATATAAATTCTGATTATGGTTTTGGTCCACGTGAAATGGTTGGGGTAACGGATGCGAATCTAGCACAATACAGTGCAACTACTGCTAGAGAAATCAGTCGCATGTGTGCAGCTCTCAACTCAATGGATCAATATGGAAATCGCTTTGCAAATCCTGAACTAATGCAGTATGCAGGCAGAGGCGGGCCTGTTGGAAGACTCAATCTAAATCAAAGCTTAGCAACAATTAGAGCCAACCTTCTCTATGGTCCGGATGGAAGACCAACAGCGCATGGCCAATCCTTAACTCACCTTATTAATGCTAGGCAAGCAAGCATTCGGGCTTTGTACCCTGCAGCTATGAGAGGAACAGATGGAATGATATATTCAACCATAAATACACCGATAGCTTCCACCTTGCCAATAACCACTCAGCCTTCCTCTGTCTTGCGTCCCATGCCAAGAGGTGTATACAGACCTTACCCTACAGGTGTGACTGCAGTACCACTGGCTACTTTAACCAGGCTGCCTCAAGTGACTCCTAGAATGTCTCTGTCCACACAAGGCCCATACTGTTATCCTACTTCAAACCAGTATCCTACTCCAATAGCTGGCACAAATGTACCGACTACTAATACCTCTTCTGACCAGGAAACTCCAGTCTACTTAGGGAAGCCGTCAACCGTTGCGTCAACATTACCACCAACACAAGCGATTGCTCATTTAGGTGCAAAAAATGTGCCTGCATCAGGTATTCAGACTACAATGATACCATTTCAGCTAATTAACCAAGTTCACATCCCAATCCAGAATGTAACATCACTCTCTCAAGCTCAATTACCTGATGATAACCAAATGCAGGAACAATCACAAGCTCCTCAAATGCCGCCCCAAACACATGCATTATCCCTAACTCAAACCCACTCACCAATTCAGCTTGTAACACACCCCCAACCTCAGGCATTAGTTCAACCCCAAGCCCAGATACAATTGAATGCAGCAGTTACTGCTTCAGAAGCAACCAGCTCAATACTTTCCCCACCGATGGACACCCGGAAAGACAAGGAAGAAGAGCGATTAAGTACACAACAAGAGCATATGCTGCAGCTAGATCGGGAGCGTGTGGAACTCGAGAAGTTGCGACAACTACGCCTACATGAGGAGCTTGAAAGAGACAGAATGGAGCTCCAGCGACACAGAGAGAAAGAACAAATGCTGGTCCAGCGCGAGATCCAGGAACTACAGACGATCAAACACCAAGTCCTTCAGCAGCAGCAAGCCGAGCGAGAGACCCAGCTCATTATGCAAAGGGAACAGCTTGCCCAACAAAGAATGCAGCTTGACCAGATTCAGACTTTGCAGCAGCAGCTGCAGCAGCAGTTGGAGGACCAGAAGAGGCAGAAGACAGCCGCAGTTGAGGCTGCAGCAGCAGCAGCAGCAGCAGAGGCAGCTGCTGTATCTGCTGCAGCAGCAGCTGCAGCAACATCTGTACAAGGGGGCATGCAAGGAGTAGTTGTTGGAGGAGGACATCCACAAGGGTTTATTATTTGTGACCAGAGTGGTCGAGTGCTTCAACAGGATGGACAGAGCGTTCAATTCTGGCAGGACGGACAAGTAGTTCAAGCAGTAATGGCAGGCAGGCCTATTCATAGTTCTTCCTCAGAAGTATCTCTGAGAAACAGCGATGACCAAGCTAGTTCCAGGATCATGAAAAAACAAAATTCCATGCCAAGACTGAGAGACGGCTCGGAAGAAGACTCGGTAAAGAGGATTGCAGACAGCTGTGTGCAAACTGATGATGAAGATGAAGAGGACAGATTCATGAACAGGCGCAGAAGAACTCGCCGGATTGCAGACTGCAGTGTGCAAACTGATGAAGAAGACCAGGGAGAATGGGACCAGCAGCCAGTCAGGCGCAGAAGGTCCCGCATATCTAAGCACTCTGATTCAAATGTTGAGAAATCAGAAGCCAAAGTGTCCTCCTCAAGCATTGCTATACAAACCACTAATGATTCCTCCTGCCAGACGGAACCAGAACAGCTGGGCAGGATCTCTCCTGCAATCCACATCACTATGGCAGAAACCTCAAAGGTTGACCTGTTACATTACATCGCGGCACCGGAAAGGACCCAGAAAGGAGAGAGTCTAGCGTGTCAAACAGAATCAGAGGCCCAGTCTCAGGGTGTAGTTGCCCCTCAGCTTAGTGTGCCGACAACAATAAGTCCCTACTCAACAAGCCTCCATATGGTGGGTGCCAACCCATCTGATCCAGCCTCTCCACGCCACCAGGGGGTAGCAAAGTTTGAGAGGAGGAAGCCAGATCCTCTGGAGATTGGCTATCAGCAGCAACACGAGTCTCGCCAGCCACCCAAATCTCCGCAGGTGTTATACTCCCCCGTGTCGCCACTGTCCCCACATCGCATGCTGGAAACCACATTTGCCTCGCAGGAGAAGCTGAACAAGGCCCATGTCACGCCCCAGCAGAAGGCCTTCACTGCTGAGTCCCCGCAGCGGCATCAGACCCTGCCCAGACCAATCAAGAGTGTGCAGCGTTCCATGTCTGACCCAAAGCCGCTCAGCCCTACATCTGAAGACCCAGGGAAGAACCGGTTCTCCCCATACCACCAGCAAGCGCTTTCCAACAGTCAGGTATGTCATTATTATAGACAATACATTGCTTATTCTCCTTGCAATTTCTTTCATCATCAGAAATATATGGCATTTTTCATTTAATAATAACATTATAGATGTAGATGATGTATATAATGCCAGTAAGCATTATTTAAATGAGGGGCGGCTTGTATACATACAAATATGTATGTATGTATACAAACATATATACAAATTGTAAGTTTACAGTTTAACATCAATCACTTAAAAATATAATACAAAAACAAATATATAAAGAAAGTAAATTAAGAAGTATTTTTTCTTATTTGATGAATGAAAAAAGAAACTCTAATTTATCTAACTGGGTAATCTTTTAGGCTGTGAGTAAAGCTGTTGCCATTGTTATCCATGCCAAAAGTAAAACCTAAAGTGTAAATCGACCCCCTGTTTCAGCTCAAATTTGATCCAACTATATGATATTCATTTGTAACGCTAGTACATGTTGTTGAGTACAAACTTTAAAATGGCCGATGTTGTAAATGCACAAATTTTTCTTCGTTAGAATTGATCAAATCAACCGATTATTTTAAATGGATTCCAAATATATTTTTTCTAAATATATCATTTTATTTTGGATAAACGATTACATCACCTGGCACTATACCACAATACATTGGAAAACCTTAAAATAATAACTAAATTATTAGGGCAGATAAAAGCATTTTTCATAGCAGTGTTTGTGGAATAGAGATTGAAGTGTTGCAGAGCACTACAGCTTTGTGTGAACAGAAGATGCAACACACAGGGCTTGGCATCACAGGAAGTGACAGAATGTTCTCAGGAGAGCAGCTGGTCATGCCAGAGCGGCTTTGCTCATTATTTAATTCATATTTTCCATTTTCCTTTTTTTCTGCCTTTCGCTCCTGTTTACACTCCACTTTCTTTGTTTCCATGGCTCGATCTCCCTCCACTTCCCCTGTCATTCTCTCAGTCCTTCTTTCTTTCATTTTCTCTAAGACATTTTTGGGGTTAGGTGCTCTCTTCTATATCTGGAACAGCCTTAAGAGTTGCCAAAGAGACATACAATGTGAACGCCTCCTGCTACTGCCCTGCTGTCCTCCTGCTAGTTAGCAGCTGGTCAACATACATTCCTTTGCAGTTGGTGCAAAATACGTCCGAGGAACAAAAACATACATATCAGATGACAATTATAGATGTTTACAAAAGGTTTCATTTTTGGTAAATTTGCTACATTAAATGTCATCATGGGTCTACCCATGTAATTTGTAGGTAAAAATCTGATGTTGTATTGCTGTTTGTTTTTAAGAGTTCAACTCTTAAGTCCCATCATAATTACTGATATGATGAGGCACGGAAATAAACATTTATACAATATATCAATTATTCACAAAAAGCATAACATCTCAGTTATACATCATCATTGTGCTGTGTTAATCTTTTTGAGGAACTGAGATGCTATTAATTAAAAAGATGAAATTCATTTAATCCATTTCAAATGTATTTCCTGAGCAGTAGGATGAATTGTTAAACAGCAATTCCACTCTCATTCCATAAAATTGTATATACTGTCCATATCGTACAGAAAAACCTGATTACACTATGAAAAAAAATACAATCACTTCTAGTATCCAGACTCCTAGTATCCACTAGTATCCAGACATTCTCTGACACCATAACAGCAAACATTTGCTAAATAAATAACAAATCACTTTAAGTCATTTAAATATAAAGAAGGCACATTTTTCTCAAAAACAAAGTCAATCTTTATTTGACAGACTATCTTCTTTCATGGCCCTGAGTCCTACATCTATGAGAAGAGAATGTGTAGACAAAATGAGCCCCCACTGTACACTAATGAGTCTGATTTGCCCAAGTGCATTCTGTTTATAACTCAGTGTTTGCTGATGATGTCCCTCCTCCATTCCAAACAGATGGCCTCCCTGCAGCAGCAAAACTCTCTGATGAGAAAGGTAAAGAGGACTCTCCCCAGCCCCCCACCAGAGGAGATTCCTCTCCCCATTGTAACTCCAGCACAAATGTACAGCTCTCCCGGGATGCCCCAAAGGGTCCTGCCCAGACCCGCCCAGGGTGTCACCAAGGCTGGCCTGCTAAGTGAGCTGAAGATGGTGGAGCAGGAGTCCTCCAAGCTCCGTAAACAGCAGGCTGAGCTGGAGGAGGAGGAGAAGGAGATAGACGCCAAGCTACGCTACTTGGAGCTAGGTATCACACAGCGGAAGGAGACCATGGTGAAAGATAGAGAGAGGCGAGAGCTTGCTTACCTGCGCTGTATGGGTGATGCCCGGGACTATATGTCAGACAGTGAGCTGAATAACCTCAGAATTGCAGCTGCCACTGGAACTTTTGATGCTAATGGTTTATTATCAAGGCCAAGCACTGCGCCACTAAACCACTTTGCTAATGACCTCAATGCTACGCCCCAGTATCCCTCAACCTCTACTTTTATGTCTTACCAGTACCCTCAAACTCAACCTTCGGCACAGCCACCAGGCTCTGCATATCAACAGATCGGTTTTCAACCTCCTCAATACCCTTCATCTTCTGCCCCACAGCCAGGAACGTTTCAGCCCCACCCACCACCAGGTCCCACATACCAGACCCCAGGGTCCTACTCCTCCCACATGTATGCACAATCCACCTATCAGCCAGAACTTGGCATGCCACAGCATGGCCATCAGGGCTTCCAGCCTCCTTGTCAGCCTATGCCAGGCCAGAGTCTACCATACCCCAGCCACAGCTCCTATCAGCCTGTCCTCCCTTTCCAGCCCAAGGCAGATATCCTTACAGTCCATCAAAGACCAAGGCAGACCTCTCTTGCTGACCTTGAGCAGAAATTGCCAACCAACTATGAAGTCATTAGCAACCCAGCAGTGTCAGTGGCTACCTCAGCTCCAGACACTGGCTTCAGCTCAGTCTACAGTAATAACTATGGGCAGTACCGTCCACCCGAGCCTGGTCAAACTCAACCTGTGGATAGCCCTACCTGTGCATATACAAATGATGGGCTGTACACCTCTAACCTAGAGCAGAATATACCAAGGAATTATGTCATGATTGATGACATCAGTGAATTGACAAAAGAAAATGCGGGCCAAGCCACAGATGGTCACGGTCATCCTGTTGGAGGGCGCTATGGAGGTGAGAATGGTCCTTCAAGAGGTTACGGACGGCCTGAAGATGAGTCTGTGGATGCTTATGGCAGACCAACAGGCACGACAGGGTACCAGGGTGTAGATAGTCATTCTGGCTTGTCAGTGAGTGGAGGGTCTTCATACTATTATGATGATTACAAGCACCCTAACACACGCTGTAGCTCTGGAACCCAGAAAGTCTCTTCAAAGAATCTGGCCCCTGCTGTAGTTTCTTCTAAACGTAGCAAGCACAGAAAACAGGGACTGGAGCAAAAGATTTCAAAGTTCTCGCCCATCGAGGAAGCACGAGATGTAGAGTCAGACCTAGCATCTTACACCATGACAACCTCAACAGGTGGCAGCTGCACAGTTGTATCAAGATCCAAAAAACAAGATGACAGCTATGGCTTAAAAAAGAACACGTACGATCAGCAGAAGTATTATGGCACCAGCCGAGAAGGCCTTGAGGAAGAAGGCCGAATGTATGGCTCTGGAAGGTCACGATCCACTGGGTACGGAATGGACAAGATATCCTCCCGGGACAGCACAGGTTATAGGAGTAAATCCTATGAGAGGGATGCAATGGAGAGATCCCAAAGAACCAGCCGTGGCGGAAGGCCTCCCATGCGTAGCCAAAACTCTGAAGAGGAGAGCCCACTCAGCCCTGTGGGTAAGCCGGTGGGCATTGGTAGAGGCTCTGGCATTACTGATGCCAATGATGTAAGAAATCAATATGGCTCCAGCCATTCCTTGCCAGATGTGCAGGACCACCACATGAAGGACCTGCCCAGGAGTCATGTCTGCAAACCAGATGACCCGTACCTCGTAGATGACATGCATTGTGCGGTTTCTGACAGCGAAGGTAACTGGTGCTGAACAATCACTGCCTGGGGCTTTCATTTGCATTCTCCAAATGTCTGCTGAGAAGAGACTGCATGAGCATGTGCAAGCATAGTATAAGCATTACTGTTATTATTTTGTTCTGTCTTTATTTTTTCAAAACCACAACTTGAATGGTTCTCTTATCCCCATTGCCAAATATGCCTTATTGTATAGCTGTATTTACATTTCATAATTTTCTTAATTTTATGATTTTTTTTACTGTGGAGATTTTTTTTTTTTGCTTTTCCTTGGACTTTGCATGGTTTGGGGGCATGGGGCGGGGAGGGGTGTGCTCTTCACTTATACTGCATGACTTCGATACGCATGCTACTACCCCCGTGATGAACAGCTCAAAACAATTGACTGATTTTGTTCATTTTGATTTTCAAAAAGCATATCATTTGGGCCAAGAAGAGACTGATTGGTTTGAGAAACCAAGGGAGGCCCGCTCAGAGCGATCGAGACACCATGGAGGTGGCGGTCACTCATCCACAGGAAGGCGTGGTAACGTAAAGCACACTTACCATGATTATGATGAGCCACCTGAGGAAGACTGGCCACAGGACGAGTACAACCAGCAACGCCATGGAACCTCCACATCCTCCCGGGAGCACCGTCACCATGGCAGCAGCAGCAATGGCAGGCATGGCTCTTCCCGCCACGCTTCAGAAGATCCGAGATCCTCCCGCTCTCGGACACACGCCAAAGACCCATCAGCCCGCACCGATGGTAGAACGTCCTCTTCTGCACAGCGAAGGGGCGGCCCCGAACCTCGTTCAACCCAGGGCAGCCATCGGGACTCGGGAGACTTTACCAGGGACCCAGCTGCTGGCCATAACCATGGGACTGGAGGTAGAGGCCAGAGGCCCACAGGAGACCGGGCTAATTCGAGGAGACCAGATCCATCTGCAGGTCCCAAGCAGCAACAACCTCAGCAGCAGCAACAGCAGCAGCAGCAGCAGCAGCAGCAGCAGCAGCAGC
>JAOTIX010000024.1:15032479-15042549 GCA_027123715.1 Gaidropsarus macrophthalmus
GGCCACACTGCCTCAACACTTCCAGTCATACAGTACATTATTGTTGCGGGCTCTTTAACTGTACTCTTTTACGTGTGCACCATATTTCTGCTCACGAGGGCAATACTATAGGAGAAGAAAATCGGGCATGCATGGTGTCGCAGAACGCACCTGATGCCCCCGTCGGCACAAATGCTGTTTTGCTCGATTGTTTTCTTTTGGCAGATCCCTTCATTGTCAGTGTATCCCTGAATGATTGGTCAGGGATGTTGCCAGGCAATTCCAAGTCATCTGAAATTATAGCCCTAATCATACAGTTGGTGGTGAAAGGCTTCACTGGCCATGCATTTAGAAGAATCCCAACCCCTCTTGAAAAAATTACTTGTGGTACAATTAAGCTCACATACACCAAGATTCTGCCCGTCTCTGATGTTTCAGAACAGTAAAGCAGTTTTGAAATGTAGACCGTTTACAGGTATTGTTATACGCATCATGCGTATAACAATACGTATAACGTATCATGAAAAAAAACTGGACCTGCTGGCACAGGGAATCAAAGTCTTAGCATTTTAGTCTGCACTATTTTAGAAAGTTAACTGACCAAAATTATAATCAGGTAAACTTGCTTTACTAAAGCAGTGTGACAGCATTTGAATATTTTTTATATTTAATTACACTAATTGGAACTATTACCTGTAGCTAGTGTAATGGAGTTCATCATGATGAGAAAGATTTGATTAGAAAATCGCTCATACATTTTAGCAGTTGCGGTCTATTTATATCCATCTATGTAGAGTGAAAACTCAATACAAAAATGGCATATCTCCCTACATTTGGTGTTGGACACAGCTTTATCTTGGGAATGAGGAAAGACATTGATCGTCTAAATGTGATAGGTTAGAGCAACAAAAATTCACATTCAAGGATACAGTGACAATAGCTCCTCACGCTTCTGAAAAAAAAAACACTTGCAGTATGTAAACAAATATACGAGCAATAAGGAACTATTCTAGCCTTAATTCCTTTCTGAGGAAGCATAAATCACCAGATGAAGCACTGTAATAATGCACACGGTGGTTACTTAGCCAATCAGGGAAGATATGCCCTGATTAGTCAGAAATTAGACAGGACCAGACTGAAATCTAAATCGGCTCATTAAAAGGCTGGGACATGGTCAACTGCACACAGATATTCTCTCCCTATATTTGTAGAATACAAATATTAAGATGGTTATGTATATTCATATTTATATAATGTACATGTATATAAACAAATGCCATACAAACAGATGTATGCACTCATCAACATTACAGTAGACTGCTCTGAAGAAAATGAATCACGAAAGACCTTTCAGGATGCTGGCTTATCACTTTCTTTCTTTTTCAACAGATTCTGGCAAGGAACATCCTGTGGCACAGCCTGGCATGGTATGGCGTGTAACTGGCGGATTATTCAACGTTACAAAGGGTGTAGTGGGAGCTGCGGTTGGGGGTGTCGCCTGGGTCGGCGGAAAAAGCCTGGAGATAACAAAGTCTGCGGTCACCTCTGCGCCCTCATACGGAGTGGGTCTGGTGAAGGGAGGAGTGTCCGCGGTGGCTGGGGGCATATCTACCGTTGGGTCCACTGTAGCCAATAAGGTCCCGTTCACAGCCAAAAGGAAAGACAAAGCAGAGTGAGGATAATGATGTGAACTTTCAACATTTCGGTATATCGCCCAACCCTGAGCCACAACAGCGTATCCAAGTGGTGGCTGGTCCTTGTCTTTCAGTGTTCCAGAACTTTCCGTTTTCTTTCCATGTACAGACCATTGAATTGCATGTGGATACTTTATAAGGCTTGGCTATTTTTGTAAGTGTTTTTCTTTTGTTTAAAGTAAGGAACAATCACTCCTAAGACATTGAGACAAAGTCAATGAGGGCCATGAGAAACAGAATCATTGACTTTGACACAAAGACTAGGGGTTGGAGTGCCAATAATCTTCCATAATATGGTTCTCAAAGGGCAATGAGATAAGCAGGCTAAGATTTAAGGAATAACTAACGGTCATCCACGCCTTGTATTTAAGCAAGCATCGTGAATCCTACAATGTCCGGTCGTTTCCCAATGTACTGGAATTCTATAAGGAAAAACTATTTCTTGAACTAAAAGCTACCCTTTTCCAGTCTGCCAGTCCAGGAGAACTTTTTAAGCATTAAGATAGAATTACAACGTTTCAATGCAAAATGTAAGTTATGTGTCTGCAAATCCATTGCTGATGGACAGTATTGGTGTGAGTTTGAATGTCAATGCTGTACTTGCCCTTTCAATAAAGATATTGGGATCATACGTTTGTGTTTCGTCCAACAAGTAGTTGGGAACATGGTTTGGTACTGTGTGTGTCCTGTGGTCTTTGAAAACTGGATATTTCTGTGATTTAGTTTCTCCACACCAACATCCAGAAAGAAAGAATTGAAAGTGGTGCTCAAATACAGGAAGCTTTTAATCATCAATTAGCATGACAGCATTTTCTCATGAGTCTGCTGTCATTGAAAGAATGACCTCTATACAATACAATAATCAAATGTATTAACCACTGCATAAGAGATTCTGAGAGGAGCCAGAGACAAAAGAATTTCATTGCCAGTAATTGCTCTGTAAATACTGCGCATATGACAATAAAAGAATCTTGAATCTTGAATCTTGAGGGACCTCAAAGATAAACCATCCTGGTGGGTACCTCAAGAACTGCAGCAACAAGCACACACATTTGGATATTTAAGATGACATAAGAGACCTGATATGCTTGAGACCTGAGCAGTGATGATTGAGTTGAAATGAAATTTTGAGGCTTAATAAGGGTCAAAATCACCTCTCTGCCCAAGTAAGAAAGTAGCTGGCAATGGATCTAAAATAAAGCTATTTTATCGTTGTTTAAAAAAAAAATTAATAATAACGCTCCCTACCTCTATGCTCCCTCCTTATTTTTATCACAGCGTATTTGACAAAATCTTACTGCAGCTCATTTCAGAGGATATCTTTATTACGACATACATTATTAAAAGATTGGAAATATACTGTGTCGAGCGATAAGAAATATGGTGTATATTAATGTTATATGTGTTCGCATAGTATGAAAAAAGTATCTATATATTTTTTATTGTTCATTTTATAATTTCCAGGGCTATAAAAATGTTAAGTTGTATTACGCCCAACTGAGCGTGCGACAACCTATTTAATGCAGGCATATCTGAGAACACTTTGTTTGTGGTCCTCTATGAGCGCCAGTCGCATTCATTGTTGTTAGCAACAAAGCTAAGCGCTAAGTGTTGTAGCAATTTCATGAAGAGTAAATAGTCAGAATCTCTGATTGCAAACATGAATTTAGAGTTACTTGGTAAGCATTGTAAAAACGTGTTTTATAACATATTGATATGGCAATCTGTCTGATTTTGATCAATGTACTATAGCTATTAAAACCGATTAGCTACCTAGCTCATAACATGCTTAATCTGTTATTCATTCATCAGACCGAGTAGCATTAAAAGCTACTTAATGTTTATGCCCTTGTTCTAATACCAACAATTAACTGATCACCTTTTACTCAAATGAAAGTTAATTTGCTTCCCTTTCTACTGTGCTGATGGCCTGTATTTCTGTCTACAGAATCGTTTGGTCAAAATTACCCAGAGGTAAGCGATGAACTGCAAGACCAACCTCATTCAACTGTCACCAACACTGCTTCATACATTACTCTTCAGTTATGATGCTTTCCCACTGTCGGCCTGTGCTATATGCGACCCAGACCTATATGTTGTATTTCCATTGCACAACAGACTAATGCAATTACTGGGATCTGTGCAGCCAGCGGAACACGGGTCTTATTTACTTCAAATATGACCCTTTTAATGGTCACTGCTCTTTATTCAAAGACTATAATGTTGCCACCTGGAGTCTATTGTTGCATCAGAAATGTCATCACTTATACCTGCAAATAATGTCTAGCATCGTTTTAGCTAAAATTATCAACATGCATATTATTGGCTCCGATAAGAATATCACTACAGAGTGGTGGCGTTTACCTATGGACTTTGCAAACATTAAATAATTGTAATGTTTTTCATTGTTTCGAGTGGCTTCCATTCACTGTGTCTCTTATCAAGTTGTGTTTATTTAATAATTTTGACAGGAGGCTGATGGCACTCTGGACTGCATCAGCATGGCCCTTACATGCACCTTCAACCGCTGGGGCACTCTCCTGGCAGTGGGCTGCAATGATGGCCGCATTGTCATCTGGGACTTTCTCACAAGAGGAATCGCTAAAATCATAAGTGCCCACATCCATCCAGTGTGCTCTTTATGGTAAAATACACTGGAGCATAACTGTTCTTGTAGACTTTTATTTGTTACTTCTCAGTTACAAAATAATATTTTGTGTGGGCGGGTTTGCTTGAATTTTGTGACTTCTAATTAGCTAAAATTTAACCATATCCCACAGCATTAGTTAAATAAACAATAAATAAATATACTGTGTATGTGTGTATATATATACATACATACACACGCACACAACAGTTTCTTTAACTTTAACTTTAACCCTATTTTTATACAACTATAGTTGGAGTCGAGATGGCCACAAGCTGGTTAGCGCGTCAACAGACAATATTGTCTCTCAATGGGATGTCCTGACTGGTGATTGCGACCAGAGGTTCCGATTTCCATCGCCAATTCTAAAACTACAGTATCACCCCAGAGACCTGTAAGTGGAGCAATATGTGAAATGTCTTTCATTCAAAATGTTGATATGTCATTACGTTATTGTTGGTTCCTGTTGCAAACAAAGTTAATGCACAGAAACAGTTTGTTCTCTCTAAAATGACAAGGATGATGCATGCAAAACGTGTAATCCTACCGAGTGTGAGTGTGTGTTCACGTGCATGCATTCATTCATTCATTCATCTAGGGTTGCAAATGTCATGCATTTTCAGTAAATCATCGTTGAACACTCGAACTCAATCAATTGAGAGTGCCCACTGCCCACGCTCCACCGGTTGAGAATCACTGCCCTCACACGTTCTATCTATATTTTAGGGACAAAGTTCTGGTCTGTCCCATGAAGTCTGCCCCGGTTTTGTTGACGCTGTCAGACTCCAAACATGTGGTTCTGCCTGTGGACGACGACTCCGACCTCAATGTTGTTGCAGCCTTTGACAGACGGGGCGAGTACATCTACACTGGAAACGCCAAAGGAAAGGTCAGTGCTGTTATTGTCAGCATGGTTTACGAGGGAGTAGTTTCTGCACTGAAGCTGTTCTCTACACTCTATGTCTATGGACATAGCAAATCCAATACCTGTAGTTTTCATATGACATCTCTTGAATAAGTTAACTGCAATAAACCTCTTATTTGGGGATAAAATGTGTTTTTATTCTAAATGACAATGTCAGGGATGAGTATGTGGTGATGCCTGAGAAATAAGGTCCATGTTGTACAGAGTTGACATAAATTTAAATGACAAAAAAATAATAAACCTTTTACACAGTGAACCTTTACATTGCTATATTATGGAAGCCATGCTACCAGTTGGTTGTTGAGCCATTAGACACACACTATGACTTTCTCTTTGTAAACAAGGCATCCCAAATGGAACTATATGGTTGAAGCACAAAACGCAAGATGTTGTGAACCCAGCGTGGTTTGGGCTTGGCTTGTGAAACTGGGGCAGAAATATATACAAATGTGCAAAAATTACAGCATTCTGTTCATGATACAAGGTGGGCTATATTGTGATCCAAAGTTTTCTGCCTTTAATTTATTATCTTCTTCTTCTACTGTAGATACTTGTTTTGAACACAAACACCCAGGAGCTTGTTGCCTCCTTTAGAGTTACCACAGGCACCAGCAACACCACTGCCATCAAGTCCATTGAGTTTGCACGCAAGGGCAGGTAATGTATAAAGACTTTCTTCAAATATATAGAAAAAGTAAAGCGCAGTACAACTCTGTCGCTCTTAAAGAGGTAGTTGGATTTTTTTATATAGGACCTATAGGACACATTTCCAAGTTAGTGTGTTATTTATCATTGGAGACATTCAACAGATTTCATTCATTCCTTCTAGTTGCACAATTTGCTGGTGCTAGGCTAGCGCAAGTCAACGGTCGCGATTAGCCTGCCAATAAATACAGTCTTACCCACTCCACAGTACACCCGAGGCAAACGCCAGACTATCGATGTAAATGTCTGTTGATAGATTGCCTCGGGTGTACTGCGGAGTGTGTAAGACTGTTTTTATTGTCAGGCTAGCACTTCCTGTCGACTTGCGCTAGCCTAGCACCAGTGAACTCTGCAACTAGAAGGACTGAATTACATTTGTTGAAAACGTCTTCAATGATAACTAACACACTGGCTAACTTGGAAATTAGGTCCTATGCCCAAAATTCTGAACTACCCCTTTAACAATGTGTTTTATGTAGCTAATATTGAATGCAATACTCCTAGGCTTACTTTCCCTAATCCTCACATTGTCCCTCCTATTTGTCTATGCTGCAGTTGTTTTCTCATAAACACGGCAGACCGGATCATCAGAGTGTACGACGGCAGGGAGATCCTGACTTGTGGCAGGGACGGAGAGCCGGAGCCCCTGCAGAAACTCCAAGACTTGGTCAACAGGTGATCACCGTAACACACACACACGCACACGCACACGCACACGCACACACACACAGTTTTTGTTGAACTTATTTTTTTACTTTATTTTTGTTGTTTTTTAACAAAACTGAACATATAAATCACACAACAACAGACAGACTTTACCATGGGTAAAGTAAATGCATATCATATCAAATACAGAAAAATAATAAAAAAAGATGGATTACAGTACATCCTGAAAGTCAGCAAATCTTTTATGTCCCACACACCCTTTTTATAGTTTCCAAATGCAAACACGACTTCATTGCTCATTGTGTGTTTAATCACTGACCCTCTTTGTGATCAGGACTCCCTGGAAGCGCTGCTGCTTCTCTGGCGATGGAGAGTACATCGTGGCTGGTTCTGCAAGGCAGCACGCTCTGTACATCTGGGAGAAGAGCATCGGCAACCTGGTCAAGATCCTGCACGGCACGAGAGGGGAGCTTCTGCTGGACGTGGCTGTAAGGACGTCCCCCTGTATACCGGCTTCATCTGCCAGAAAGAGGCTTTTCAAATGAAATGTTTAGTACTCAGAATCAGAGTCAGAAAAAGATGTATTGCCAAGAAGGGTTTTACCCCAACGAGGAATTTGACATGGTTTGAAGGTAGATACATTATGACGAAAAACGGTGTACAAAAAGTGTCTGTTGTGTATATACAATGTGCATTCTAAAAAATATAGAAGTAAAGGAGAATAAATATATATTTAGAGCCGACATACAAAACATGTAGCAAGTCCATATGCTACCAAATAACTGTGGTTGTTCTGATATATGCACAAAGCTATCGGTTGCGTGGGCACTGCAGTGATTATTGCTCAGTGATCCCGTCTGATGAGGAGGAATCCTGTGCTGTTTTTACCATCATGGTTTAGAACGGTGTAACGGAGTTCACCACACTGCCGCGACACACACCAAACTTCGCAATATTGACCTTCAATTTGACGATTTGACGCTTGCCAGCAAATCTTTTATTCAACAAAAGCCAACCACCACCAACAGTATGGCACACTGCCTGGAGGTTGGCGTTTGTTGGAGCAGTGTGCTTGCCCATTTTTGTCTTTCATGGTGATCCGCAGTTCTTTTTTTTAATTGTTCAATAAGTGTGTGCAGTGTTATTTATTGATCACCCTGTATGAACTTGTACCCATCACTAGTGGCATCCTGTGCGCCCCATCATCACCTCCATCTCCAGCGGGGTGGTGTCCATCTGGGCGCAGAACCAAGTGGTAAGGGACCCATTTGTTTTCGTTTTGAATTCCCCTAAAGGTCGTAAGATCTTTGTGAAATATCCCTCACAACACTTGATCACCATTTGCTTCCTGATATAAGGAAAACTGGAGCGCCTTCGCCCCAGACTTCAAAGAGCTGGATGAGAACGTGGAGTATGAGGAGAGGGAGTCTGAGTTTGACATCGAAGACGAAGACAAGAGTGAACCGGAGCAAACAGGTTTGGCACGCACAGGTTCAACACACAGACGACCGCGCAGCCGGTCACTGCTGGTTGAGTCATGCGGGGGGCGTGGTTCTGTTTCTGTGTTTCAGGTGGAGATGCTGCAGAGGATGAAGAGGTGGATGTTACCACCGTTGACCCAATTATCGCATTTTGCAGCAGGTGAGGGATTTCAATGTTCTCACTGTGTCTAATTCAGCAAGGAGTTATTCAAGCTTTTTTAAAATGTTGCATTGTTGATTTAGCTGATTTAGCCAATAACATTAAAAAGATGTTATCAATATCAGATATGAAATATAGGCCACGAAAGTGACGCCAATTTATGACCCGTTCATTAGTGCAGACGACCGACACTTTGGAAACACTGGCTGGCTATTTTTCACTTTTATATGAAACAAACAACTTTGCGTTTCGCAACAATCCACGGCTTGAATTGATTTCCACATACGGTCCACTTCTCATGCTCTCATGACTCATGAACTGACACTACCTCCTGTGAGCACCCATCAGGAGGCGGCTGAAGTGAATAATACGATTCACTGAACTTTAAATGTTTTAGCGAGGTTTTCAATGGACTTGAGGCCAGACTGATCTGCAGAGAGAAACAGAATGGGAATGGGATTTTTTATTTGTATTTTATTGAACCTGTCTTTAACCAGGGAAAGGTCCCGTTGAGTTACAATTACTCTTCTCCCAGGGAGTCCTGGCCAAGACAGACGGCAAAAAGTTACAGAATACACAAAAGACAAGACAATGGGCCAAGTCTCCCTACATTTGGATTAAAAGGAACACTTGTGTGTGTGTGTGTGTGTGTATAGTGATGAGGAGCTGGAGGACTACAAGGCCCTGCTGTACTTGCCCATCGCCCCGGAGGTGGAGGACCCGGAGGAGAACCCTTTCGGACCCCCGCCGGAAGCCTCCGGTCAGCTGACCCCGACGGAGGACGGCCTGGGCATGGGGGACAAGAAGCAGCGGCAGCCTTCGGCCGACGGAGGGCCGGCTAAGAAAAAGGCCCGCACCACAACCATTGAGCTGCAGGGGGTGCCCAGCGACGGTGAGGGCAGAGAGGACGAGGTTGACCTCCCCAAGGCAACATGGAGCGTCCATCACTCATTAGGACGAGTACCTGACGCTTTCAAAAGGCTCTATTGCCCAAGACGGCTGTGCAGTTGCATTAAGGCCCTCATTCACTGGGTCAACGGTCGACCACTGTCGGCCGTCCGTAAGCGTCCGTCGCCTTCGTTTTTCCCAACCGTAGGCAGTAGTCTGCCCCAGTTTTTCAGGAATTTACTTTGATTGGGTATTCAGCAAATAATTCTTATTCTGACAATCATAAGAAGCATGACAAGCAAAATAGAAAAGGCAGCAAATGACTGTCTAGAGGGCATGCACAAAACGCTCGTCTCATTTTCCATTTCATCATTTTCACATATTCTCAATTTGATGTGAGCTGTATGTTAAATGGTTGGCAAACGCTGCAAACATCTGCAGTCTGAATCTTCTGGTGTCTTAAATACACAGGATACTGCCACCGGCTGGTCGACAGAGGGTCGGTAGAGAGAGTTCCTCTCACACAGGCTCAGAACCTAGAGGGTGTTTGTTTAAAATCCATCATGAGTGGCGGGGTGGAGCTTTCAGAAGAGCATTTCTAGAGTGGTCAATTTGAACCTTTACAAACACTTTGACAAACAAACGTTGACGTTCCAACAGAAGCTTAAGGCTACAGTAAACGTTAACTAGTGGTGGTTGAGTTTGTGTTTGCTGTTGGCCAAAGATTTCTCACTTGCTGTTCCTTGCTCCTATCAACATGGTTTGTCGAAACGATTGAGACAAAAGAAAATTAAATCTCCCGGTGCCACAGATTTGGTCAAGCCTGCTGTCTGACTTTAAATTTGTAAGACTACAGGCCCGTCCACACAAAGCCGATTTCTTGGTGAAACCGCATAAGTCTTGTTCGTTTCGGCCGTCCACACAA
>JAOTIX010000024.1:15062843-15074622 GCA_027123715.1 Gaidropsarus macrophthalmus
TATCGGTGTCGGTACAGTAGAGATGTTCATAGAACCAAGTGCAAGTACAACAATCGCTAGGCTAACCCCTTCCCTGTTTTGCATCAATGATAGTTGCTACATAATTGAGTGCTACAGTACAATACAATATAATACAATACAATGTACAAAGGTGGTCAGAAGGAGGAGGGGGAGGGGAGGGAAGGGTGGCTGTATTCGCTTGTGTGTTAATTCTGTAGGTGGGGTCCTTTCCCGTTTCATAAACATTGACGCGTAGTTGCGTTATATTCTAGTGAATCTAGTTCCTTTCCAACTCTCGTTGCATGGAGCAAGTGTGCGTGTGCGTTTTTGACAATATACCACACACATTTGTGATTCCTAATCAGACATCTGGAACATCATAAAGACCCATGCAATCACCCTCTACCTATGCTACTCCTTACAAGAGTCCCGCTGTGGATCGAGCAATCCACCTAATTTCAAACAAACATCCTTCAATTCTCAATAGGTCCTTCAGATGGTTGGGCGGGAAGGAAGCATGTCTATTAATACTTTGAAAATTGAAAGCAGCAATACAAAGTATATGATTTTGGGAATAGCTTGTTATATGACATTTTCAAGAATGTAGAAAGCACCATGCCTGGATTGACACAAACATGGTCATTAGCTGCCAGCCCATGTAGGATACGATACGATACAACTTTATTGTCAGCTTACACTGAAATTTGTTTTGCCTCCATGGCGTCTCCGTACAAGATACACAACAAGACATACAATACAGGATACACAAGTCAGCTATTCGGATATGTTTTGATGTTGGCACTGACTTACTAGCTCTCATCTGTTGTGTATTTGTTTTATTTATCATAAACTTGTTTGGTGGTATCCACTGACTCAGTATTATCATAGCTATGATTAGGGTATCATAGCTCAGTGCAGCAAAGCCATGCATGCGCCTGTGACTCACACTCCAGCACAGTAGGTGGCGGTTTATACAGATTGAAGGAATTGCTGAAAATTAACTCACCAGAGAAGAAGACCCATAGCAACGCAAATAACAACAATGGCGACGCTTGTCGTGTGGATTAAATCCATATTACTGCTTCTACCAATCATTGCCGCTTCAATCGATGGGAATTCTACAAGTTACAACGCCAGTGTACAGTTGTACCAAGAAGGGAATTTTACAGAAGAATTTGTCAATTCATCAACTACACAAGACGAGTTTTCAGAAACAACTCAAACCACAACCAACGGTTACACGACACAAGATGATTCAGTGACTATTATTTCACAAAATGTTTTGTCTACTGAACCTCTACCGCTGTCTGGGCTACTGCCTACGGTTGTCCAGGATGGTAAATATATATTTAAACGACCTTGTTTTAAGTGATAGCAGTTTGGGGATGGCGCTGGTATTCGCGTCTTATAAGTTACTATTTCTACGGATCAGTCTCCCTCAGTATACACGGCTGCCAGTAGTGATCAATTGCGCGTTGACTGAGCCTAGATCACTCAGTTAAAACATGCTTAAATCATAAATCACTCCTCAACCCCCATTGTGATGTCTCCTTTACAAACGTTAACGTACACATACCTGTTCCGTACACTGTTTTCTATACATTAGGCCTACGCTACACTTGTTGCTGTCACGTCATCCAGAAATGATGGCATGTTCATACAGTGTATCGACTGAACTATCTGTCTAGTACCCAGGTTATGTGCTTGTGATGAACAGAGGAACGTGTGCGACATCAACTGCTGTTGCGACAAGGAGTGTGGTGAGGAAGTGGCTCTGTTTACCAGCTGTTCAATACATACCATCAGGCAAGTTACCCAATAGTACGTAATGGAATCAGTGGTGCGATTGACTTTATAATGCTTGATCTTACATTGCAATTGAATTATTCAATAAATACATTCGTGTCTGTTACTATATAGTGTTCACTGTTTTCCATATAGGGAATTGCTGAAAATGTAAGCCAAGCTAATCACAGCCTTTTGTCAAAACCAAAATCAGTATTCTCTTAAGGAAATTGACCCCCTCTACAGGCTCTTTCTACAGCACTGACCTCACCATGTCTGACCACCTGGCATCAATATGAACTGTCCCAGTCCCATAAGACTTAATTACTGCAATAGCATACTGTTTTGTTAAACCAACAAAACACTTAAACTAGCCCTCAGAATGTTACTGACCAACATTGTTATATGTGTTGGTTAATTTATATGTTTTCCAACTAAGCTCACGGTAACTCACATATGCTGAACTTATGTGTGGCACTGTCTGTTACCTGACCATATTTTCTCTCTCTACAGTGGTAATGGGCAGCTATGCCACCGGGACATACTGCACTATTCTTTAAGCCAAACTGCAGAGGGATTCTCCATGCATGATAGTTTTATCCAGAAGTATGTCAATGCTGATATCTTCTGTATTCAGTCCCAGAACTGTAAGTCTTCAAAACCACCCTTATTTAACGTGTGTCTGTGTAAATAAAAGGACCCCAACTAGGATGTCACTTCCTGTTATTTCTGGTCAACTACTAACTGCCCTGTTGTTGCTGTATTCTTTTCTCTAGACGTCGAGAGTTTTTCCTACACCTTGCCTGCCATTCCAACAGACAGAAACTTTGATTCTCTTTTTAAGGAGTTTGATAACATCCCTTCTAGCTTGTGGAGAACCAATGACTTATCCGTCACTCCAGGTTATCAGGTTTGTCTAAACTAAGTTTATGTTGTCTCCATAATGATGACATTGATATTTGCTGTTTATTTAGAAGAATACCGAGATAAGGAAAAGTTAAAATTGTAGTTAACCACAATTTGGAGGAAGTATCTGGTGGTCATCTACCAATTACAACTATATTTAGATGATGTGAATGTCGAAGAGATTGTTTTTTTTAATGTATTCTATTTCATGTTTATAATTCTCTTTATTGTTTATTGTAGTATGGTGATTTGATAGAAACCGCAGGGAAAAACGGAGATAGGAAAATCCTGCAAATTCCGGGTGTCGCTGTTAATACGAATTGTTTGGCTACAAATCCCGCTGGTAAGTGTCTTCCGAATTGTCTTGACTCTAGCCCCAAATAAATGGATAAGACGAAAAAAAGATTTCTATTATCGCTTGGTATTCATAGTTGAAGCCTTGTGTCTAGCAAGTGGTTGCTAGAAAGAATCTTTCATCAACATTTTATTCCTCAGCTTTCTTAAAGGAACAGATCAGCCGCTGCACCATAAATATGGTTGTTGAGAGAGACTGCACCAATCTGCAGGCCCTTGACATGCACACCTACACAGACATTCTGGTTCTCTCTGTAAGTCTGGCCTCACCTCTGGTCTGTGTTGTGAAGAACTGTAAATAAGCATTATCTGAGGACCATGACAATTATTATATTTGTATTCATGTGGAATATTGTTCATAACATCCATTTGACATAATTAATAATTCATACTTCTTCATACTTCTTCATACTTCATACTTATTCATACTATCTTTTCATGATGAGAAGATAAATGAATGTATCAAGATGTCTCAATCAAAAAGACATGGTATCTTTATCATTTGGCATCGCTGTCACACATGTTGTTTGCTTGGCTGAGCTTCAGCAACAAGGGCCTCTCCTTGTTTTCCTGATTCCATATTTAGCTCCCCACGCCCAGAAGGACATGTCCCAACCATTTGTACAAAGATCACATCACACATGTTGACTAAATCCTTTTCTTTAACCAACAACCATACATTTAATTTTCATATTTCATGCAGCATATCGGTCTTGATGCATTGGACATTCATTCATTAAATAATAATATTACAAATCTTTTTTTATCAGGGTAAGAATGAAAATGCAACAGTAAGTAATTTGTCTTTTCTTCTTTATTGCATATCATAATCATTAACAGTAAGTCAGTGCAATGCCAAAGACTGCTCTAGTGGAAATTGATATTGCAATAATAGCTCAACAATTTGTACAAAAAAGTTGCTTACGTGACCAAGAATTGAGAAATTAACAAAACTGAAATGAAAAGACAACACCTGCCACACTGACACTTGTGTGAAGCACTCAGGGGGGCTGCACATTCCCTTAAATTATACATTATACACACTAAGTACTACATTGAACTATATGTGGATTTGCCTTCTTTTGAGATGGTTCCGATGGTACTGACATCAGCCACCCTGAAGTCTTTGGAGGATACTCTGTCCCCTGTGGAGCTCAGCCCCGCCATGAACCTACATCCCACACTCGTTAACCCAACTCTCTGTCTCAACGTGGTGCACCAGGTCAGTCTATTAGCAGAAATATATATATATATATATACATATACATGAACTGTCTTATAAATGTGCTATGTTTGGTCAACCAGGTTGCCATTGTTGTGAGGTACAACCCTGCGGGTGAATTAGTGAACGTTTCTGCAAGCGTAGTCCTGGGGCCTGTCCATGGAATCGCGCTCTCATTGGAACAGGAGTTTCAAATTTCATTTGTCCAGGTGCTGTACTGAATCTTTGAAGCAAAATTGATATAACTTCCAAAAGTATCAATCAGATTGGATATGCATGCTGTGTTGTCATTACACCTCTCGATCCTACTAACAATTGCCTTTGTGTAACGGCCATTGGCAGTACCGTTCTGAATGTGTCTTAAGGCCAAAGCACACAACAAGTCCAATAATTCAGTTTTTCTCTAAGCTCTGTGTGCTTTGGGTTTTCAAATATATTGACCCAGTGTGCAATCAGCCCGTGGGAGCAATGCTATGCTTTCTTTCCCATCTGAACCCATTGTAGAGCAGAAAATCATATGTTGGTCATATGATGATCTTTAAATAATGTAAAATCCCCACCCTTTAGGAAGAAATCAGCAAAGACGGAACGATTAAACGCAGTGGGAATCCTGGTTATGTGACTGGGCTCCCAGTGATATCTGGGACGAGAACAGAACAATATCCTTTACTTGTGTCCAGTGTATACTATTGTTGTCCTTTATCGTACTTTATCAGTACGAGTATACTGGAAGTGTTTCATTCAGACGTTATTCTTACTGACTTATTCTGGTAGTTATAGAGCAACATTTGTCAATGCATTAAATATGTTTTGAAATTGTCCTGAACTTTGCATCAACTTACAAGCAGTATCACATAATGATACATCTGTGTGCATGTGTATATATGTATATATATATAATTGTATTTTAAATGTTATTATATAATTATAGTATATCATTCATAGGTTGAATTAATCACCATACACAGTGTCAGAAAGCCTTAACTGATCTCCCCACAGGGATTGTTCAGAACACCAATCCCACAGCACTGTCCATACTACAAAGTGGAAGTAACCAGGACTGTCTTCGCGGACCCCATAAACGCTCCCCCGTGCTGTTTGGCAAAGGCATGGTGTCTGGCTGCACGTTGAAGTATGGGGGGAATTTTAGCATACTTTGTGTGTGTTGCGAATTCGCAAAGCGAATATGTACAACGGCCAAAAACTCCTGAAATTATTAACTTTTACCTCAATTAATTTTTTGTCTCACTAGTTTGGAGGAAGGAGCCAATTGTTCATTGGTTTCTAATTTGCTTCTGGATGTCCTGAGAGGCTCAAGCATGATGCAGTATGTTGCTGCTTTTGGAACACCCACATTGGATAATTCCCTTGACTGGTTGCCCCTGGAAACCATCCTTATTTCTGAGGTGAGAATAGTTTCTATAAATGTACCAGAAACATGTGTTGTCTGTTGGATTTTCCTTGAATGATCATTCAGATCATTTGCCATGATCATCTTATTCTCTGATTAGCCACCAATTTATATTCAAGTTTATTGGAATAAAAAAAATGATATTCAAATTATATTCAGAAATACAAATGTTTTGTAGGCTAATAATGCAAAAAAACATGCTATGATTACACATTTATATGATAACCATCTCTCATCTCACCTTAATATGTTGAAGTCTGAATGTCGAATCTATGTTCATTTTCTCCAATTCTGAAATTACTGTTTTGTGTACTTTGTACTTCCTCAGTAGGCACTTTCGCCATAATACGAGTGTCTTTGCTTGGCTACATACGTAGGAGGGAAAATTATCTCCACCCATCCATTTAACTTGAAGGAATAGTGGGAAATACAAATGTCTGCCTAATGCAAACCTTATAACCTATATAAACTGTGGTGTTTGCTGCCTAATGTATGTTTGAATTCATATCTGTTCAGGGAACTTCGAGTTGCACCCTGCCACTATCTCATCACTTAGATATAAAATGGACAAAATATGGATCCCTGGAAAATCCTCAAGCCCAGATTGTGAGCATTAAAGAACTAATACACACCAACTCCAGCAACATGGTAAGACAGTTTATTTATTTTTTTATTTTGACGTAGGGTAGCTCTTCTTCCAACAAGTAAAAAACAAGAAATACTAATTTGTCCAGACACAGGTCTCCATGCACACAGGCAAACATTTTCTCTCTAAGGCTAAACGCCAATGCTACCAATCACTACAGCAATTAACAGTGAATGAGTTGCAGAATTCTGTATGATCAATTGAGATCACCCACACTATTCTATGTATATGGGAATGTTTTTTTGTATTGTGTTTGGGAGACCTGGTATGTACATGAACATTGAACATGTAGTCTTCCATACACTTCAATTCGTTAACCCCACCCCCCCACCACCAGGCCTTGCTCTTTGGAGGAAGCACTTCCGTCACTGTCACAACTTCAGTGGACTTTGTACCCGTGTCCGCCCCTTCTGAGCCTGGCTTCCAAGCAGCACCTACCATTGATGCTAAGCTACCTTTGGAATTCTTCTTTCCTTTCACGTGATACAAAAGGTTTACTGAGTGAGCACTTGTCTTATACTGAAGCTTATTGATTGACAGAGAAAAGAAAATATATAAACGTTGATAATACTAGAAATGTGCATTTTATGTGCATCTAGAAATGCATACCAATGCATCTTTTGCACATAAATGAATGAATAACAGCTACATAAGTTTTGAAACACTAGAATTCTATGCCATGTTGTTTCAGAAGGGTAGAGAGTCTGTTGTTCTCTTGCTCCTGGGGAAAACGTTGAGAAAGGTAGGATTTAGTAATTGCACTGTTTTAAATGCTAATGAAAAACTTGAATCGGAATCTGTTCAAAAGGGCCCACCATCTTATCACTGCGTTCCTGCAGCTCGGTAGCTCTTTGAACAAGATGATCGTAAGTCTCCTTCAGTTTGTGTAGTTTATGCTCGGCTCGTGTCTGCAGAGAGACAAGGATTCCTGGAAGAGAGCGTTGCACTTTATGTGACGACTGCTTTTCAAAGACATTGTGTTGCTCCGATGGTATTTTGTAATTCTCTTTTTTGTTTATTTCTCCTGTATGATTTGTATATGGTTAAATGTAAGATATGGTCCAAATCATTTGTTAACAAATGATCTCTTTTGTTTATTGGAAATCACACTCACCGTTGACAATCCGTGCCACCCGCCAGAGTCGCAGTAAAATGAGGAAGCCCACCCCATCCAAAGCATCCTCATTAGATATGAAGACAATATCCAAGACAAAAGACACCACAACCACGAGGCCATCAAACACCTCAAACTTGTGCTGGAAAAACTCAAGCTGGTAAGCGTAGAGCTTGCCAGCCAGTTCAACCATGAAAAAGGACAGAAGCGCCAGACTCAGGTAATGGAACACCTGTGAAGATCAAGTTGTGTGAGTTATGCCATGGCGGGAAAAAAACGCTCAAAGAAACATCTCCTTTTGAGAACATTGTCTGGTTATTCGTACACCAAACTGCACATTTACTTGAACATTCTTACCTCAGGGGCAACATGACCATGTTCCAGTTTTATGATGGACAGATCTATCAGCACCTCGGCCAGAACAAATATTGCATCCAATATGACCAAACACACGACCACCACCTGAAGTAGAACAATTAATAATAGCTTACAGAGTATGTACACAAATAAGAGTATTGCATTCTCAGACCCATTGTCCATCACTTTAATATCAAAATATAAACATTGCATCAAAACAAGTAGTCTGTTCTCCACCAGCTCATGTGGCTGTATATAATCAAGGTTAGCATAACAGGCACCCACGCATTGTTTTATTTGCAATGTCAGATGGTTCATACAAAAATGTGCAATACCTGAAATCGGCTACACCTGTAGAGCCTCTGAAGGGAGTCCCTGAAAGTCACGTTTTGTGGATTCTGCCCTTCATTGGAAGGCTGCTCCTCACTTGTCTCGTCCAATTCTTCCCATGCCCCTACGGTGGTATTTTTATCCCCCACAGCAGTGAAGTGCCTCAGGTACCGAGACATGACCGACGCTTTGGTGAGCAGTTGGGGGGAGACCCACCTTTTTACACAAATCAGCAGTTTACTTTGCAGAATTTGCACTTAATTTCAACTGCTTCAGTTTAAATTCATATAACAAAAGCTACACGTATATATGCAAAATGTCTGTTATAAGAAGAATTTACCTTTATGTATCCCCAAATAATGAGTGTCAATAATATAGGAAGGCGTGTGCTCCGCTTACTTATACGCCGTATAGCTTACTTTCAGCTGATTTGTCAATATTATTACTTCTCCTTTCACATGTTGAAAACGGACGTGTTGAAAACAGCGTGTAATATCCTTTTCAACATTTAGAAAAAATAAAGCTTTGGGGAACAGTCTGTATACGAATCACATGACACTGGATAAGTTGCATCCTGTGTAAAGATAGGCCCACTGCATTTGTAAAAATACATAGGCTATCATGATATATTAAATACCTTTTTTTCATTCTACTCGTGTAGGTTACTGTTATGCTGTGAAGTCGTGATAACGCGCAACTAGTGTTTTGCATATACAGCATTTTTTGTAAAAACATTTTTTTCACAAGACTATCTTGTCTAAATATCAATTGTATAATCGGTGCATTTACCACAGGATTAAGATTTAGACTCGATTTAATGCGAGTTACCTTATTTGGATTTCTTGCTCTTTTTATAAAGTCCAAACAATCCGTTGAAGTTATTTAACTCCTCCTCTGCTCCAAGGCCATTTCCTACGGAAGTTATTCTTCCAAATATCCACATTTCCCTGTATTCTCGCTTCTATAACAGAAATCGGGGGATTCTCGGGGCGAAGCTATTTAGAATGTTCTTATTTACATGGATAACCACGGGATATTTATAAGGAAGCAAATGTTGAGCCTACTGTGAAACCACCACCATAGTTGCATGTAATGTTAAAGCCAGGGTCCCACTTGTACTACACTATTACACACACAATCACAAAATAATGGCAAGAAATATCGGATAAGCATTTAAAAGCAAAATTGTCGTGTATTTCTGTACATGTTCTTTTAAATGACTCTGCTTTCACATGGACTCGATCAGACGATGGATGGCAAGACTCCCACGGGATGCCAGCACTGCAATAAATGTTGCTGCGATTACGTCGCTCCATCTACACATAATGAAATACCGTTATGTAGAGTATGTTATGGACCTATTGTTATTATGAATGTGGCTATAACATCTAAAATGATCAGCCTCTGGTTCAACGTTTCCAATGCGTTGAGTGACGGGCCTACGTAATATCCGGTTGCAAATGACGTCGCCCAAGACCGTCTCTGTGTGCAGCCTATGCGTTGAGATCGTAAACAAAAACACATGCTAATAGTAAACAAACGGCAGAATCGCTGATACAACCTTTAAGGGGTACTACTTGCACAGCCCAGAAGATGGCGATATTGTCTATGAAACATTGAAAACATACGAAGAAGAAACATTCTACATTGTTGACATCTTGCGTTAACACACTTTCTGTCTGTATATGTTTAGGTGGGCTTTCAATACGTCAATGGATACACATACTAAGTGGTTGTTACGGAGGTTGAAAGTGTTGCTATAATGAAACGTCCGTGACGAGTGACTGCTACATGGGTTTTGCCCTCTGGTAGCAAAATGCTTTGATCATCCGTAAAATAGTTAATATAGTGGTTAGGCGACATGTTGGATACCCAGTTGTTATACGTGTGTAGAACTGTGATTTCCGTTCACGAACTGCAACTGAAAATATAATTCTATACAATAAGGATAACATTATGGGTGCAACGATGAGTGAGCCATGTATCTACGACAAGCTGTCTGAAAGTATTGACATCCTACGACAGTCAGGCTACCGATACGGTATGTCTGAAAGAGAGATTGAGAAATTCATCAAGCAGGTCCTGGAGACCAATGAGCCAAGGAGAGACCCTCACCAATTCCCTGTCCTGCGAGCAACCTTGAAGGTTTGCTTAATGTTGTTGTTCAAGAGAGTTTGATCGTAGGCTAAGCGATAGCATTTGACAACATGTTACTATAGTCACAGTTGTATTCTAACAGCCAGTTGATATTCTTGGATTCTAAAGCAGCAACTAAAATGCGTAGGTCGTAGGAAGAACCCAGGTTGTGTTGCAAGTTATGTTAAGATGCCTCTACAGCGTAGGAAACCCTAACCAGCACATACTTCTAAATCTCTCTTTATATATTCCTCTGTCCTCTCCAGTTTATTGTTGCTATAGGGTTTTTGCTACTGGTGGTATTGGCCTTCACCTACCCACAGAGTGATCCTCAGCTTGGTCTCGCTTCCTTGGGTTGCCACAATTGGTCATCACCGCTCAGTCATGTCCGCTTGTTGTCTTTGCCCATTGCCAAGAAGTACAACTTACAAGGTCTACACATAATTTTTTGCAATTTACCCATTGGCTAGACTTGTGATGTTTCTTTTATCAGGTTAGGATGATAGACATGTACATATATTTATTCCAATATAGGCAACAAAAAACAGTTTGGATGTAACAACATATCTTTTATTAAACTAGCCAACATACAAAGTAAATATAGGCTGTTCATTGCTACATTGAATCCATTTCAAGTAGGAGCTTGATGTCTGTGTTTCCTGATCCTTTATTGTAGGTTTCCATGAGTGGTGGAGTGCTGGGACACTGCGACATAATCTGGTCAACTGCTCGGCCTGTTCAGATATCTCCTCTGTGCTGGAGGTCCCAGATGGCCTAAAAGAAACATTTGCATTACGCAGGGGACCACAGCTTGTCCTTCTCAAAGTAAATGGAATAACCCCCATCACGTTTAGCTTCACTTCTATTTTGAATCCGTTTAACTTCCTCTTGCAAACATTGCAACAAGCAAACACGCTTTTTGTGTCCTCTTGTCCCTGTCATCGGTCCTCTCAGGGCGGCCAATCTCTGTGCCTGCAGCGTGAGCAGTTGGAGGAGCTGTACTCGGCCCATTCAGACTCCATGTCCATTCTGGAAGATGGCTCTCATACCACCAATGGCCAGGGCTTCCCTCAGGGGCCTGCCAACTTTACCCTGCTCTGGTTTGTTTTTGTCTCACTGTCTCCCCATCTCCATTACAGTGATCTGAAAACTGCTTGATTCTTGATACCATGACTCAAAGTGGCAAATCAAATATGTATTGGTTTTGTTGTTTTTTACTCATGTATTTGATTGCCATTGAAATGTGTCTGAGTCCAAATTTGGTGCATTTCTTTAAATAAATGCCATAGCTTTCAGCCAGCCATTAGGGAGTGAAATACACTGGCGAATATTTGCTCCGGTTGACAACATCTGCCTCTCTATGAGCCACTTCTGATTTTAAACCACTCCCAGCTCTTTTCTGACCTGAACAGGTCAGAAATGACCAATCAGGTCATTTCCTGAAACCTGATAGGTTTCAGGAAATCTCTGTTGAATGTAAAAAGTGATTGCAATTGAATGGTGCAGAAATGAAGGGAT
>JAOTIX010000024.1:15150532-15166885 GCA_027123715.1 Gaidropsarus macrophthalmus
AGAAAAGGCCCGGTCCCCCCAGTGTTTATATTTTGACCTGGGCACTTCCAGCAATATTTGGTTAACTGACCTCAGAGCTCTACCAGGATTACGGGCGGTTAAAAGCTCGGATAAATGGGGCGAGGCCGTTAAGAGCTTTAAAAACAAACATTAAAAGTTGTTGTTGTTGTTATGTTATTAAATTGTGACATCCAGACAGGCGTATCCGATGTGGGATTTGGCCTCACCAGGATTTTGGTGGTGTAAGCAGAGTTGATGGAGATGCTGTTGACCATGACTTCCAGGGTCTCCGGCTTAATAGCATCAGGCTCAGGCACAGTTTTGTGGTGTGTGTCCCCGATGTAGGCTTGCACCACCGTCATGCGGTTCATGGTAAGCGTTCCCGTCTTGTCGGAGCAGATGGCCGTGGCGTTACCCATGGTCTCGCAAGCGTCCAGATGCCGCACCAAGTTGTTGTCCTTCATCATTTTCTAGGATGAGATACAATGGTATAAGTTAAAAAAAAACGCACAAACAATACATACAGATCCCGGTTCTATTTGCATAATATGAGCCACGTAATCAAAACATGTATGTGAACGTTGCACACATTTCAGAAACATAATTGACAGTAAATGCTACATGACTGAAACTTCAGTGTTGACCATAATAGAGAAGACGACACTCAAAAGTGTTTCACCAGCTCCAGCTCTTTACCTTGACAGAGTAGGCTAAGGATATAGTGACCGCGAGAGGCAGCCCCTCAGGCACCGCCACGACCAGAACAGTCACGCCGATGATGAAGAACTTGACAAAGTACTGGATGTAGATGGGGGTGCACTCTGACTCCCATGTGCGACCCTGCACCCCAAAGGTGTCGATCACAAAGTACAGGATTAGGATGATGACGGTCACTGCAGACATGATGAGGCCTAGGAGAAATGAAAAGCAGGATGAGTGACTCACATTTTGGCTTGTGGTTATTTCATAAATAATATTGATTATATTTGATTGATATCCAGACAATGCGAGGCTAATATAACGATGCCTAATGCATCAAGTGATTTTGTTGTAACTTATTTAAATTATCAAAATGAATAATGCGTGAACATTTCCAACCCAGAGATTCACAGTTTAGTTTGGTGGTTTGATGGTGTCATATCTCCTTTATCCCTTAACTTCAGGGAAAACACTTGAGACCTAATCAATTGAAATTATATTGTTTCTGATGATCCACACTACTTCACAATGTTATCAAACTATGCTGTTTGTTATGGTTTGAGCCCACTAGAATTACATTAAAATGACAAGTTACAAATTTAATATTTCAATAGTTTTGAAACAATAATTTGGTTACAGTTTCATAAGCACTATTGTTAGAAACAAGGATAGATTTCAGGACGTTCCACAGGTTTGGCAGTACCACATCACCAATAAAGGACATTTAACGTCAAGCATGGATTAAGAAGTCAGACTTGGTATGGCTGTCTCTTACCGGCCTTCCCAATTTGCACCGCCAGCCTGGTGAGCTTTCCTTGGAGCACAGACTTCTCCTTCTTAGGCACGTTGACCTTCTTCACCGGCTTGACATCCTCTTTCTCCTCAGACTCTGCAGCCTCGTCGCTCTTCAGAGGCTGGATCTCAAGAGCAATGCCGTCCTGGGTCTTGGCTGCAGGGGACGTGATGGTGGAATAAGCAGGGTAGGTGTGATGGGGGGAGAGGGGCATAACACAAGGAGTATGGGGTACAGGAGGCAGTACGAAACAGAGGGTGTTGAGAGGAAGGTGGTCAAAGGGAACAGAGATGGCCATGGAAAAGACGGGGTAGGCCGAAAGTTCGGAAAAGTCAATGAAGGGATAAAAAAAGAAATTAAACAGGAGAAAGAAGAGTTTGGTTTATATTAAGATAAAAAAAAGATTGGAGAAAAGATTTTGGCAGGCAAAAATAAGTTATGGAGTGGAGCGGGAGTGTGCATTTGCAAAATAAGTACATAATAAATGAAAACATAAGAAGGCAGGATTGAGGATTGGTTTGGGGTAAAAAGGGATACAGGGTAGAGAAGAATATAATGTGTTAACAGTTCAAAGCAGAAACAAAATGGCAGACTAGAACACCCTGAACACTGGGCTGGGGATTAATAAGGTATATAAATAGTGTTGCAGTTCAATCTCATGAGATTTATTTGATTATAGATTTTACTCTATGATAATGCCTTCCTCATGTTAATCATAAAAATACAGATTTCTTCTGTCATAACCATTCATCTTACATTCCCAGTGTTGTTGGCTGGGCCAGCCTCTCCATGCCAACAACGCTCCATATTTGAAATAAGGGATATATTCTGCCTTACCGATCTATAAATTATACTCATATTGTGATTGGAAGAATACTCAGATTTAGGAAAGGAATCCGCTTATCATTGATCATTGATTGATCAACAGTTAGTTGATCAATAGGTCTTCAGAATAAACCGTTGAAATAACAAAATGTGGATAATGTGATTGTAAACTGTTTATGTGGAGACTGGCGTGTGCCTAAAAAGGTTAGCAGCAGGAAGGATAGAACACACAGGAAACAGCGATCACACAACAGTGTCTGGAAACCATGTCTGAAACATCAGAGCTAGAACAGAGTAAAGGAGGCAGTAGTGCAGACTGTACATTACATTATGTGCTATCCTGATTATTTGCCCTCAAGCTTTAATGCTCTGTGCTCCGTTTTAAATTCACTTAGATTAGTGTTAAGTTCCTTTAGTGTGTAGTGAGTGTACGTCAGATAATCTCCTCCACGCATGAAGCACATCACTGGCATTATATTCTCCGTTTACCATCTCATTTAGACCCTTTTTGTATGCATTCAAAATCCAGTCCAATGAATGTATAATGCTTTTTGTTGAAAAATACAGCAAGTCAAACCAGGAAGACCGATACGCAAATGACCCAAGTACAGCTTGTGGTAGGAAAGAACGAAAGAACACTTCACTTAGCTGGCACAGCCACAGAGACTGGAGTCCATTGGCAGACTAGACTGACGCAGAGAGGTGACCGGAGACAAGTCAAGCTGCCATCTCAAGGATAAAACCAACCGCCAGGGTAAAATGTCAAGCATGCGCTGTGCCGCTGCTCCTGTAATGTTCTTACAGAGGGTTTTTCACTCCATCATTAGAAGAAGACGTCATTGGCAAATAGATAACAGCATCCAAACAAAAAGACTCGATATGTTAGATATGTTTTTATGCTTAAGCTATACTATGGGCTGTTGGTTCTGGCCTGGCATGTTTTTAACCTTAAGATGGCAGCAAACTCACAGTAAGCTATCGAATGCGTCCCTCGGACAGATGCAATACTCAACCACTGGACCACATTTACACAACAGAGAGAGAGGAGGTGCGATGGGAGCAAGTGTGTCACAACAAATTTACCAATGAAGAACAGTCCTCAAATAAATGTATGAATAATTTACAAAATAACAACACCATATAACACCAACACAATTATTAATGAGTTACCCTCAAAATAAAAGAACAATACCAAACTCCAACGATAATAAAACAGTGAACGTTCATGGTAAAGAAAGCCAAGAAACCCTGTAAGCAATATCCCATGGATACAGAGGGAGAGCGCAGTAGAGCGATACAAGAGATCGGGAACAGAGAAAAAAGGGAGCAGAGACACAGTGAGCCAGTGACACTGGATACAAAGAGAGTCAAACAGTGATTACAAGACAGCATGAGTCCCTAGCAATGGCCTGATAGAAGGCAACAGTGAGATAAACACCATCATTCAAAATATAAACAGAAAACGGAAAACACACAGAAAAAAACATGACTTCCCACTGGTATATTGTGAAAAGGTGCAACTCCCACACATGGCGTCGTGCCGGAGTAGGAGGTACTGAGTTGCAGTCTTCACAGTGACTCCAGCATTTCTTACATGTTCCGTATTAATTGTGCCTCTATTCGTTTGCCTTTCTGACTAAACAAACCCAATATGTTACCACGTTAACATATATCTCAATTGACAGTGCATGAAGGACATAAGCTCCTCTGGTCAGGTTTGTCAACTAAAATAAGCGATTGAGACCATGTTGGATGATGAAGCCCTGGCTGAAATAATAGCCTTCTTTAAAAATATAAGCAGCAAATATTTGTGGGTGCTAACTTTGTTAAAATGTCTTAAAACGAAAGGATAGTGAAAATGTATAACTTTTAGTACATACCCATTTTGATAAATGTTACACACCCCACACACACACGCACAGGCACACACACGCACACACACACACACACACCAAGGGACCGTCTGTTTGCAGCAGATGCTCAACCCGTGGGAGGTACAGGGTTAGATAATGTGCGTGTATGTGTGCTTGTGTGTGGGAGACACGACCTTGCAATGCACATAGAGCACAGGAGTCAAGGGAGAGGGGGTAAGGGCGTAGCAGAGGAAGCGTATCGCTGCGGGGACTTTGCAATCTCTCCCCTGATGGTAGGGTTGTGTGAGGAGTCACAGACACACAAACACAGGCCTCAGTTACCAGGCAGACCCAACAGTGAAAAGGTTCAGAGCAAAATAAAAACACAAGAAAACATTGTATTCTTATAAACATAGGAGAAAGCCCTTTGTACGAGCATTTCACACTAGCAAAGCTATTAGGTTGATAAGAAAAAACTATGCTAAACCTATTAGGTCTCCTGAAAAAGATGTACTAGAAACCTTATAAGGTCTATTTAAAAAAACTTACTTTTATACGTACTAATAAAAAAACATCTTACTATCTCTTATTAAGAAAATGTATAGCAGCAACCTACCATGTCTCATGAAAAAAGGAATACTACAAACATAAGGTCTCATTTAAAAGGTAGTAACCTATTATGTCTCTTAAAAAATACTGGCGATCTAATGGGCTTTTAAAAAAATGTATGGTGGAAAATTATTGTCTCATTAACAAGGTCTACTAGCAGCCTGCTGGATCTACTTCAAAAAGGTATACTACAAACCCACTAGGCCTTCTTAAAAAAGGTACACTAGCAACACATTTGGTCTAATTAAAAGGGTATCTAGAAACCTACTAGGTCTCATTAAAATGTATATAAAAAACCTACAATGTGTCATTGAAAAGACAAACTAGAAACATATTAGGTTACAAACTATTGGTTCTCATTGAAAAGGTTTATCGGCAACCTACCAGGTCAAATAAAAAGGTATACTAGCAACCTGTTGGGCTTCTTTACAAAGGGGTACCAGATCAATGTCCCCTGGATAAGTGTGGTACACACAACAGCGAGTGCCCCTGTCATTAGGGTCCCCGTTTTCATCTTTCCGGTGTTAGGTGTAAATTAAATATAACTATTGACTACAGCTGTTGTCAGGTTTAATTTGTTCTAAATGGCACAGCCATCCGTCAGCTCGACTGAGTGAAACGTGCAGTGAAATAATCTGTTTAGATTTCTCTGCGCTTGCCTTTATGACAGCCAATTAAAATGTAAGAACGCTGCAGGATCATTTCTGACTAATCCAGGCATTCCTTCCCAGACTGTTTGAGGGAATCCATCTTATCAGCGTCAACTTCTGTTGGTCGTTACAACTTTCCTTACAACTCTCAATTTGTAAGAGGAGGCGCATTGACCAAACGTTGTTTCTCTGATTGGCTTGACAGAGGAGAAGCAGGTGGGGGACCTACTGTGAGAGTTGCACCTTTTGTTTTAGGTCATGTTGCGGTATAGGCCTCCCGTATGCAGCAGCAGGTACAGGTTAAAGTATGGCTGTTGGAAATGGAGAAGGGGAGGAAAAGGAAAGAAAATAATGCAGAGAGAGTCACATACAGACAGACAGACAGGAGGCTGACAAAAGATTCCCAGCAACCCACTTAATGGAAGGAGTGGAAGTAGGCAGGAAAGAGGGAAAAAGAGGATGATGAGGTCAGGGAGGGAGGGGTGGGGGTTACCTTTGTTGCGATTTTCAGGGGGTCCTTGTTTTTTACCTGTTCGGACAGAGGAGAGAGTGCGGAATGCTGATAACATGACTCAAAGGAAAGAGGAAAAACTAAATCATAGAACTGAGGAAAATGTAGCAGTCAAAAACTAATTAAGTGTTTCGCAAGTATATCCCAAGTAATTCGCTCTGTGTGTTTGCTTTGAGTGAGAGAGTGAGAGTGAGAGAAGTAAAATCAACTGTGGTTAAACGTTACTAATGGGTTATTAATGGGAGCTCGTTAACTGACACAAGATGTAAACAACTAAGTAGCAAATAAACAAGGTACTAAATAACCCAATACACACACACACAGTCAATCCCTCTGACAGATAAACACACACACCCACACGCACGCAAGTGTGTGTGTGAATGAATGCATATGCCTAACCAACATTGAATTAACGGACAGCTTGACAAACACACAGGAATAACCATCTATGTCAGTGTGGCACAAATACATTAGAGAGAAAACAATGATCACAACACAGCCTTGCTTTGCCATCCTCCTGGCTTATTTTGGATTGTTGTTTGGATTAATTTAACAGTTTTACATAAACATAGCTAGTTGAGTTGATTAACAGTGAGAAATAATAGAAAGAATGATGTTGAACTGTGTTTTACTTTTACTTATACAGTTATACTAAAAACGTGTCTGAGACTAGGCAATAAGTGTGCCTCAATAGAAAAACATGTAACCAGTCCAAGTAATCACACTATTTGTCTGATACTAGTTAACCAATAAAATACATTTCATAAAGACCTGGTTATTCAGAAAAAACAAGTATGCCAAACAAATGAGGACCAGTGCCAGGGCCAAGTTCAAAGTAAAAAAGAAATTGAACCATAATATTCGTAAAGAGCAGCGTTTCTATCCATTTAAGTACAATCACAAACCGCAAGGATGGCCTCAACCCTCCCCAGTGGGTTATGACTGTGGCCCATGCAGTACTCACTACGCTGTTTATCATGTGCATGCCCAGCATGTGACACATTCCATTGGTGGAATAGATGAATGCATGTACAATATATACTCCATGTTTGTATACAATAACGCATACGGATCACAATTACAAAAAATGTCATGCATCTCCATTTAGTCTGGTATTTAATCTAAATATTACATAGCTCAACATTTCGGGAACATATTTAATGGAATCAGCAGATCACTTTGCTCAGTGAACCTGTTGTTTTTCACTAAACATTGAAACCATCGGTTGACAGCGCTACAACTTGAACACAGAAGCATACTTTTTTTTGAGGAGTCGGTGTATTCCGCCTGCTTGAAATAATGGACATCTGTTTCTTACAAAGGTTGAAATCAGGTAAAAAGGTTACAATCATCGCCTTGGAAATGTCAATTAAAAATGCTTCCAACAAGAAATGTGTCATGGAAGTCAAGAGAAGCGTTTCTCCTGAATTAACCCACCATGTTTTCTCACTTCACTTTGTATCACCACAAGTCCACCATTGTGTGAGGCAACATTGAAACACACAGCCATTCTTACCAGTGGCTCATTCAAGTTGCATATCAAGATGGGCACGGAGAGTTCAATGCATTTTTCTCAATATTTTGAGAGGTAGAAGAGAAAAGTATGCTTGCTTGTATGTGTGGTTATAAACACAGCCCTAACACACAGCACAATCTTCTGGAGTCGATTGTGCTGTTCTTGCCACTTAGGTGATGAGTCACATAAGTGTTCATGTACAACATTTGAAGGTTATTTTGAAGATGAGAAACTGCAAATAGAATACAATGGTGGTCAGTGTATCAGTAAAAGCCTAAATATTGTGCTTATTTGAACTTTGTTTTCTACAATGTTGTGTTTTACATATATTAATTGTCATATTCGTAACACACTCAATATTTACCCGGAAAACAATTTCTACAAGTCACATCCTACCAGAATCTTCCATTTCAAAAGTGAAAATCAATGTATATGGTTTTGTTTGGTTTAAAGTCAAATCTGTCTTTGGTGTGTTTTATTTAAAAGGAGAAACTTATATTTGGCTGTGTTTGGTTATTTTTAAGAGAGAAACATATATTTGTTTTTGGTTGTTCTAAAAGAGATACAGGTTTTGTTTGGTTTGGTCTGAAGTAAACCAGTCGTACCTGGTTTATTTAAAAAGAGAAAGATGAATTTGGTTTGGTCTGGTTCATTTTTAAAGAGAAACGTGTTGTCATTGGTCTGGTTAGGGTTGGTAAAGTTTAAAAGGGAAACGGCTTGCTTTTATTTGCCCCTTACTTTTCTTGACTTTCTTTTCTTCGTCACTATCGCCTGCCCCCAGGAGAGTGAAAATGATGCCCGTCTGGGAGTTGAGTCCCACAGCCGACACCACCATCCGGCCAGAGCCCTCCATCACATGAGTGCCTGAAAACATTCAAAATACTTTCATTGTATAGCTTAAAGAATGACATTTTTGGTTAATGCTGGCACATACAAGTACATTCTACATAACTGTATGAAGTAGCAATACAAGCATATAATCAAAGATAGTACTATTAATTTAGTTATATAAAACAAACGTATACATGTATTCTTACCAGAAAGCAGCATAGGGTCCTTTTCCAGGGATTTGCGGACTTGGTCTGACTCGCCAGTCAAAGAACTCTCATCGATCTTCAAATCATTGCCTTGGATCAAGATGCCGTCGGCTGGCAGGAGGTCGCCTGGATTCACCACCATGAAGGAATGAAAGACAAATGTGTTTTCCATCTCAATTATTGCAATTATTAAGTAGCAGGATTTGAGACAAGGATTCCCTTCCCATACTGGACCAATGATAATTTATCCTTCGTTAGTAAAAAACATACCTCAATGCTACTCATGCTTTTCTTGTTGTCTCACAGGTTCGATTTCCTTTCAGAAGTGCTTTTCTGCAGTAGTACAGATTATGAGTTGTAGCCATGTTTAACCTGGCCGTTTTCTAAAAGAAAAATCCTGACATAGCCAAGGCACGGTGTCCAACTACGTCAAGTGACTGACTCCACCTCAACCTCTGTGAGCGTCATTTCACTTTACGTGGTTATTCTCCCTGCTTAAATTCCAGCAAGATTTGTACAACTTTCAGCAAATAATATTATACTTCAGTTTTCAGTGTGTACTGATCTGTGCACTGGAGACCCCTTGCAGAATGGTTCAATGTATTTACCTTTTCTTGTCTTTTCAATATCTTTTATTAATTTGTATATGACTGTACTACCACTACTTGGTGGCTACTAGCCTGATGAACAGGGTAACAGCAGCATAACATTTGAGTGGCTTCGTGACTTGTATTTTTACTTTAAATATATAGTGTAGCTGCTATTTTGATCATAATGTCAGCCTATCTGGCCCCTACTGAGCTCAGAGCCATCCTGGCGGGAGATCTCTACCCTTGCAAGTGAGCTGATGGCACTTAGTCCTTGGATTCTGGAGGGGTAAAGCTAGGTTGATTCATTTATAAAATAATAATTGTGAGACACAAATTATAGTTGAATTCACATTGGGTTATTATTTTTTTAAGATTTTGAGAAACACTCTAATTCCACTATTGTCCTGTACTTTCTTCTGTAACATCTACATAAATTGCCGAAAATTTGATCTCAATATACCAAGTCAGACAATTAAAAAAATATTGAATGCATGCTCCTATTATTTCAAATGAATTTCAAATGAATACAGGTTGTGTTTTCCTTCATTTGGAAGTCAAGGCTTACCATATTTGATCTGTGCAATGTCTCCCACCACAATCTCAGAGACGGGAATCTGGATGACTTGGCCCTTGCGGATGACGGTGAACTTCTGCTCCTGCTCAATGCGACTCTGCAGCCCGCGGAATTGCTTCTCCTTGGACCAGTCGTTGAAGGCCGTCACCAGCACCACGATGGCCACCGAGAAGAGAATCGCAGCTCCCTCAATCCATCCAGCCTGTGCTTCGCCTTCGTCCTCCACACCAGAAGACGTCTGCCCACACTCTGTTTGAGGTCATAGGTAGGGTTTGCCGGGCAGAGACAGGTGGCAAAGTCAAGACTGATGTTCTTTACTAAGTTACAAGTTCACCATTTTAGATGAATGTCTAACCCTAACCCTGTATGTAGAACTGTCAATGGTGATACAAAAAGACTTGTCTGCCAGTTTCAAAATGCATTTTAATAATTTATTTTCTTATAAACACCTCATTTGCACTAAATAACAAAAGGCGATGGCAATTAGTGTTATTTAAGAAAAAACCCAGAAGAAAATTCATTACTGATGTATGGATTTCATTGTGCTTACTTTCACTGTCGCCCCCTGGTGGATGGTAGAAGGATAAGCCCAGGGATATGATGGCAGCGATCTCCAGGATGATGAGGGTGACATCTTGCAAAGCCTCCCACACCAGCTGGAGGAAAGTCTTGGCCTTTTTGGGCGGGATGAAATTCTTACCAAATGAAGTGTGCCGTTTCTCTAGATCAACAGGGTTGCCAGAAAGACCTGCAAGGTAAAGGGAGACAAAGTTATGATCCTTTATTTAATTCCATATTCTAAATGCACATATGTAGTTGGAATTATTCAGCATTTATATAACACTTCAACTCAACTAACGTTAGGTATAGGAATATATCATCAGCATTACCATTAACATGTATGAATATATATCGTCTTTAGGCTTTGAATAATTAAAAACTACAGAAAAATGTGCAGATATGTACATGCATTTTGATCAAACAGATTCCTATTTGCTCTGTGCTGAACAGAATTTGAGGAATCTTGCTGAGGAAAACAACAAAGGCTTGATATGCGAACGCAGCCAAGAGTCGTGGGAAGGGAGGGGACCAGTGGCGTGTCTTTCTCTACCTCTTCCTAGCTACCTTAAAATACCAGTATAACATTTACCACTGACATATGTGGCCCGTTGGCTTATGGTGTGTGTGAGTGCTTAGACAGGAATGTTCTTGTGTATACGTCAGCCAATGTAGTCAACAGTACAATGATAGCTTTTCAGTACACTGCTTTCTTAAATGTGCTGACACGGAAACATCAACACTAATTCTATGTGACTCGAGCTGTTCACAAAAGAGTTATGCTGCGGGGACCACTGAGTTGGTTTACCTTTGAACTTGCAGGTCATACACTTTAAAACAATAGGACAGGCCTATGAAAATGGTGAACTATAATGGAGGTGCAAACCTACATGAAATGTTATTTTTTGTCTATAGTATCTATTTGGTCCTGACATTACTTTTTTCCAAGAATTAGAATAGCAGTTAACCAACTCCTGGGAATCCTGGATTTCAGTAACTGGTTTTAGGTTTTGGCTTCCAGTTACTGAACAGTAACTGAAACAACAGTTTATTTATGTATATAAACATACAATCTGCCATGTTTGTATTCATTTAAAGACAAAGTTAACTGGTTTAACATTTTTCAATATCACAGCTTGCAGTCTACTCTCCATCACAATTTGTACTTAATAACCTGCAACAATTAGTTGACATGTCTCTACCAGCGCTCTAGACCTAATTCCATCCAAGTTCTTCAAATAAGTCTTGCCAATTAATGTTCGATTCCAAATTGCAAATTGCAATTCCAAATTGTATGATTAGACTCCATAAAATGATATTCTATTGGAGTAACAATAACAATAAACTAAAAATCCATTTAACGAGGGACCCGAGTCCCAGAGCAGCACTGACTCAAGTATCAACAACATTCAGCTAAAATGTGGTTGGTGTCTCAAGTTGTCCATACGTTTGCAATATATTTAGTGCTTGCTTATAATTTATCAGTTGATGATTTTGAAACCCAGAAACTCTTCTGGGTTTCATCGCAATCTTTTAAATGCATTTTAAATACTCATGGAGCTTATTTAGGTCAGGTAGGATCTAGTAGAATCTTATTAGATGTTGTTCATTTGCTTGTTTCCATGGCTCCAGAACACTGTTAAAGTCCCAAATTGTTTCATATCTAGCAAACCCGGGCAATCGGGGGGAATAGTAACTCTTACGACCAAAACCAAAACAAACATTGCAGCCTGGAAGGGTAATAATAGGGTAATAATTTCCAATGTATGTTCTGGGAAGCCAGAATTTTGAAATAGCATTTTTCCTTAATCTTGGATAACACACCATTTTATTGCCATCGTTTTATGATTTGAAAAAAAAGGATTTTCACATATCGCACCTTTAACATAACATTTAAAAGTAATTAGTTTTAATCGTTTTAAATATGTGATTTATGCTTCTTGTCATATATTCAATGATGTCTCTTCACAATGGGGATTCAGTCTTCCAGGTCGAGTTAACCCACAAGCATACATGTAATAATATGGACATTTTTTCAATGTCTCTCACAAGACTACATTTTTTTCAAATAAATATATATATATATATCTTTTTTTTTTAATATATTTTTCAAATGACTCAAACATATTTCCTATTCGCCTTTCCACTTAGGACTCTAGCTGCACAGCAGATCAAACAACGCAAGCCAGAAAGACATTCATAAAAACATAAGCACAAGGCTAGATGACTAAAGGACAATGGCATGGAATGAAACTTTTTTTTTCACGCAAAGAGAGAGAATCAACAGATACCATCCAATAAGAAAAAGAGCGATTCAACAGAATTGGGGAGGCACCAGGAGAGCAGTAAACAAGGGGCAGGGTGCTACAAGGCAAAATGCCACATGGCACAGAGCTACACAGTAAGTCTTCTACAACATAGCCATGGACACAAGCCCAGATATTTATAATTATAATGATATCATTATATTGGTGCGTAGGTAGCCCACAAGCACACATTTGGCCAGCTTTAATTGAACCCTTGGTTAAACCCTGATATACCTATGGGTTTGGGCACATTAAAGTGTTACTCATTCTAGTCAAACCTTAAGTTTGATATTGCGAACAATAATACGCAATTACGGACTGTGTCTGCAACAAAGGTTTGTACAAAATTGTCACATTTATTGGCCCACAAAATAAAAAAAACATCTCTCTTCGGTTAAATTTGGGTTAGAATAGAATCTATTGAATAGCATCACATAGGTCACATGCATATTACAATGACTAAATGCACATATTTATCCTTTATCCTTTATATTTCCTTTCATTTCTAACTAAACTTGTTGTGCTTATGGGGTATTACGAGGTTATGACATCTGCCGCAACTAGCAATTAATTGACAAGTGCCTCAGCACCATGGGTGCCCACGCCTTCAGCGGCTCGGCACCCACACTAGGGAACTCTCTCCCCCCAGACCTAAGACAGTCAGACTGCATCATAACATTCAAATCCAAACTCAAAACCACCTGTTTAAACTGGCATACTGTGCACTACACTTACATGTTTGTTTTTCTATGACGTTTATTCTTTGATATTATGCTTTTATCCGATGTAAGGTGAACTTGGGTGACTTGAAAGGTACCATCAAACAAATAAAATGTATTATTCTTATTCTTATTGTTATTAAGTATTTTGTCCAATTGCATTGCTCTGTTAAAATATAGGCTATCACATAGCCTTGATTGAAAGCTTGATTTGGTTTTTGACAGATTAAAACATCATAGCAAATTTCGATGCTAGCCATCGATAAAATATATATATATGTCCCGCCCCCTATTCTTGGTTTGTATTCAGACTTGTTACTGAAGACTGCAATACTCCCACTGGACAGGGCATTTAAGGGAACAAAGAAACCATAAGTGTGTGTAACATTAGCAATATGCTTCACAATGTACACTAGAAGCCGATTCTGCCGGATTCTGGATTTCGGTTTAAATTAGTGACGGGTTCTTGAATAGATACAAGATGCATTGAATTGCATGTATTCACATATAACATCGAAAGGATTCAGATATAATCTAAGGGTTGCCCTTCTCGACAGGGAAAACCCAGACTAATGGAAAGTGAATGTTGTAAGATACAATTTCTGCATTCAAGGACACCAGATTCCATTAGTGAGTGCGCTTACAGCAGCCAGACTCCAGAGTAAAGACTACAGTGAATAGAATGTAGACGCGACTCTCTTCCTCGCTTCATACAGCTGGTAGATGCAGTTTATATTTCCTTGAATAAAAACCTAACAATAAATGTCTGTTATTGAAGGTCAACAGAGTAGCAGTCTAGTTGTTAGGGTGTCTATCTTCCAGGCAAGAGATTTTGGGTTTGATCCTCAATGTCAAGTCTTTGGGAGTCTCTTTTGAATAATAGCATCCTTCAATGTACTAATGGTTTTTTTCCCTATGTGTCAAAATATGTATAAATTACGTCCACTGTGAAATAACATATTTACCATATTTACCTCTAATGAAGACCAGTGAATAAAGTTAATTGGTAAAGCTTTAACAGAGTACTGGTGGAATTCGTATTCAGTTATTAGGTCATGTTTGCACATAGTCAAATCACATGTGTCTCCCTTTTACACCGTTCCATCCGAACCTACTGTATCTTATACAGATATACAGAATTAAACTTAGTAAATGATATGATGAATGTCACACATCTACAGCTGTCCTTTGATAACTAAATGGAATAGAGCAATGATCTATGGCATCATTAGGGGACCCGGCTGGAACTAATTTTGAATCCTTGAATGGATCGTTGGGGAGGTTGCACTTTGTGTAATTGATAAGAGAGAGAGAAACAAGAGGGAGAGACAGAGCGAGAGAGAGAATAAAGCCTGTGACCGACAAACTATTTATATTAGAGTGGGTTTAGACCTGGAGCCTTCAAAATTCATATTTACAAATATTGACCTGTCAATTGGTCTGTCTTGCATACTGTATGCGAGGAATTGTGTTAATGTGGGCGTGATGTTTCTTACCTTCTATTGGCGAGGTTTTGAGCCTGCGGCAGATCCCCTGCACGTCGCCATAGCTGTCCCTTATGTTGGCTACCGCCTCACCACTGCGGAGCTCCATCAGGTTCCTCAGGTCCATGGTGGTGATGCCAAAGTCCCCCTCCTGGCTGGGGTCGGCCACTGAGTTCCCAGCAGGGTGTTCTGCGGCATTGTTTGCCATTTTTCCCTCTTTTTGTTGTTGTTGTTACTTTGAAAGTTTTTCCCCCAGTCTTTCTGTCCCTCTGCACGTATCACACAACTTGGTCCAGAGTGGTAGCTCGAGAAAACGGTTGAGATCTTGTTGTTCCCAAACAGGAGCCGCGATTGGACACAAATGTCTGAAGTTAAATCCTTAACCCAATTTGCATGTCCTAGTCAGCAGATCTGGAAACAACGATGTAAACATGATCCTGTTGTCTTCCTCTTCACACTGCAGAAAGATAACAGAAAGATGTTTGAGTTGAGATGCATCATGAGGTCATGAGGATGAAGCCATCATATTGGACAGAATGTCTCTTGGGATAGCAAGCACAAGACAAGTAATAGCTAATTTAAGTATCATATTTTAAGCATTGATCTCATTTACGGCAATTAACAAGTGCCAGCCTCAAGCAATATTTTATAGAGGGCATATTGACATCAATTAAATATTAGGCATAAATATAACAGCTGATTTAGAGAGGGCAAACATCCATGTATTGCCGAGTTTCCTCTACAGATACAGATACACTACATAATGCATTATGTAACGGTTTATAATTTTTTAAAAGAAAAAGACACGCAAGGCATTGACGGCATTCATTCACTTTGTTGAGGGTTTGAAGCAAACATCCAATTGGGATTAATGGAGAACATTCACATATGTTACAAGCGACATGCTCCCAACACATCAATACAACTGAACATCAAAGAATAACCTCCAGTTTACACTCATAGATTGCATAATAGAGTACAATCTGTAGTGTTGACATGCTAAGCCAGCGACTTGCATTGTTTATGACAAGTCATAACTGTAGGAACAGACACACAATTCATAATAAAACTATAACTATTCCTCTATTCTCTTTGTTGCAAAACTGTAGAACATGCACAACATGTCCAATAGCAATGCTTGTCTTACTCATGTGACAGCAGTTCACAAAGAAGTGTTAAACTAAGTGAGACCAGCACATAAAAACACTCTCTTGCTCTCACTCCCTCTCCCTATCACACTCATAGACACACCTTTTGTGCCGTCGTTCGACCAAGACTCAAATTAACACTACACATCTATTCTGAGAGTTCCCTGACATACCTTTAGTAACCATCAGCAGTGTTAACAGAAGGTCTTTAAAATAACAGAATGTAGTCTTGGAGTACCAAGTAGTAGGTTTAGAACCATTAATCTCTAAATAGATTTAACCACATGGAATATTGTTAATTCGAAAAAATCTGTCAAATAATTGTCCAATTTTTGACAAACAAACAATGTACAATATCTCAATCAATTGTTGAAACACCATTGCCATGTCTTCCCTGCAGAATGCACCTCTCTTGACTCATTGAGCACAAAGTTCGAGTAGCAATAGCTGCCAGTTGATTAGCCAACTGTTGACAAACTTT
>JAOTIX010000024.1:15193800-15203845 GCA_027123715.1 Gaidropsarus macrophthalmus
ACACACACACACACACACACACACACACACACACACACACACACACACACACACACACACACACACACATTGAACATGTTAAATGATGGATGTTTGAAAGTCATCATGTTACCAAAGCAACCACCCAGCGCAGCAGAGAAATGCTTTCAGAAATAGAACAGACATTGGTCTCCTGTGCATTTATGCAATTTGGCTTATTGGGGGAGTGAAAGGAGGGAGGGGTTTATGGTGACAAATAGAGAGGACAGGTTGAAGAGAAGAACCAGGCTATAAACAGTAAACGAGGCAGACAATAAATTATCGAGAGAGCAATGACTGCAAAGAGCAAACAGCAGGAACGTGTGATCACATGTAGAGATGCCTAGAAGCAGAACCCAGATGCCTAGAAGCAGAACCTAGATTGCAAACCTTTCATTTCAACGTAATGTGTTTGTGTTCTTCCAAATATATTTGAAATGCAGGAACCATACACACTTGGCATCATAATAACATGGCACTGCAGGTGACACACAGATTTAAAAAAAACATGTAGCCTGCTAAATATCTACATTATAGAACCATTTAATATTTTTACATATTATATAATGAAGTAGTGAAATAGTGTCATCTTTATGAAGAAACACTGGAGTCAGACGACCACCATGTGGCCATTTTGTGTTACTGCAGGAAAAGAGTCCAGGCATAGTAGAGTCAATGACGATGACAGAAAGAAATATCAACTGATTTGGTTGGCCATATATGTTTAAAGTTTAATATGAGTTTGAAAATGCTAATACATTTTATGATCATGGGATGAAATGATAAGTATCCAACAGAAAATTATGCGTCAACTTCAACATTACAGCAAGATGGTTTTAAAGAGTAAACCTCATACAATGATGATTTGAGTTCCAAAGATTCCAACGTTTATGTTGCTTAATGTACCTAAAGCCTTCTGACCAGCTGCTTCAATCCACAATATTATCCCAAGATTGGAACTGCACTCAATACAAATATTGAAGGAAGTATATTGGTACCCTGCAATACAATATTATTGATGTTGAATGGAAAGTTATTTTGGTATTCTAGAATATTGGTCAAATAGATCCACAATCTCTTTATCGCCTCTTTGCTTTCAACCCTGGTCAAATCCTCCCGCTCTACCCCTCTCTAACACTCCCTCCATACTATCACCCCATTTGAAACCAACAGAAAGGTTGGATGATGGACAAAAAATAATGAAAATTTAAATACCAACAATATATCTATGACAAATTACCAATATTTCCATTTCAATCCCATATTATTCCCCACATTTTCGTTCCCACACTTTCTCTGGACCCTTCACTTGCTTCCCACTGGCAGCCGCAGCAGGCAGCTGTAGGCACCGGCAAACAGGTTGACATCGATGGGGTTCCCGTCCAGTCGGATGTCTTCTAGGCGGCTGCGTCTGAAGCTGCGGTCGTGTGCGTTACAGAACGTGTCCTCGTGTAGGCTCTGGATGTTGTTGTTCTATGATGCACAAACGGGAGGATGACAAGGAGAGAGAGGAACGAATCAGATAGGATAATCAGGATGGTGCGTGTGCTACACATCCTTCCCTCTCCATGGTGATGCCATAGATATTAGTTCAACGTGATATGCGCAAACAACCATATATCTTTCTGCAAGTCATGTATATGTTCCAAATTGATCAGTGTATTAATTAATGTGTTAAATATTCTAGATGTGTGTATCATATTTACATTTGTGTTGCTTCCTTCTTTATAACACAAGGTCACATTCCAGAGTGTGTATCATACCTGCAGATGTAACAATCTCAGGCTCTCGGGTAGCGGCGTGGGAATGAAACTCAGATGATTGTCGGACAAATAAAGAAACTCTAGTCGGCTCATGTCCTGCACAGTGGTTGGAATTGAAAAAGCAAGGAAGAACCACAACGTATAGTCAGGCATACATTCAGCAATACATCAAGTGGACTGCAGAGGACGCTGTTTGTTCACATTTGGCAGTAACGCACATTTCAACTGCACATCTCATTCCTGAGGCTCCTTTGTTCTGTGAGCCCATATAGCAAGACTTCCCTTCTCAGAGGGTTTGTTGTCTGGTCCTAATGTGTACAGTATGTTGATTATGGATCTGGGATATGTTTAGTATGATAACGAGTTTGAACGTTTGATGTAGAGCAAACAATATATATCCTATACGACGCAAAGCCAAGTTAGATGTTTTATGTTTAGATGTTTTTATCCAATTCTACCAAAATGCTAATACGTTTGAGTGATGGAGCAACTGATGTCAAAAAGAAATCGCTTTTTTAAACCACTTACAAGGCTAGAAGTAGCCTGACACTTCTTCGGTAGTAGGTTCTTAACATATAAAACAAGGCATCGACCACTTTGCAAGTGCAGATAGTTTATGAAAAAGCACATGTTATACACACGATACCTTCAGTAGTTCACCTGTCGACGTCATGTCTTCTTTGAGGCTCGTTTTTAATTTTTTTACTAAGTATTGTTGGAACGTTTGTTTTTGTGCAGAAGATGGTATGCAATTTTCATGGTTTAAATAAACTATTTGGTCAGTGTTTTTTTTAATAATAAACAGGTTAACCATACAAACTGTAATTGCTCCTGCACTGTTATTTATTCTTACATAACTTAAATCAATAAAATTAAACAGTTAAAGGGGTAGTTGGGAATGTTTGACATAGGACCTCATTTCCAAGTGAGCCAGAGTGTTATTTATCATTGGAGACGTTTTGAACACATTTCATTCAGTCCTTCTAGTTGAGTTTGGTGGTGCTAGGCTAGTGCAAGTCGACGGGAAGTGCTAGCCTGCCAATAAAAACAGCCTTAGCCACTTACAATTACAACGGCAATCACAACGCCAGACTATCGATATAAATGTGTTGATAGAATAATGTCAGAAATAAAACTAACCTTGAATAGCATGAATCATCACACTTTGAGGGACTAGTTTCTCAGCAGCAGCAGAATTTTACCATGGTAACCAAGGTAATATCAGTCAGCTGCTGTGGAGACACTCGCAAGTCCCTCAAAAAGCAATGTCATGCAGGGGGGTGGGCGCAGTCCAATACTATTAGGCACTTCCACTCAATGCAAATAACTGCGTAGGGGGAGGGCATAACTAGTTTGTGAACGACACAGAGAACCGATTCGCACATTCGGTGCAAACCTGTTTGAGGCTGACAAAATCCCTGTGGATATATAAATTCCGCCCGCACACCTAGGTCCTATGTCCAAAATTCCGAACTACCCCTTTAATATCCCCACTTAATATTCTGAATAAATATTAAGTTGGATCTACTTAAACGATTAGACATTAAATGAAAGCAAATCATGTTGGCTGTACTAAACAAACTGGGTCAGTCTGACTTTAAAAGTAAACAGGATTTACTCAAAGAGTAAAGAGTTGAACCTACTTAGAAAGATGCATGCAAATTGTTACATTCATTCATTGAGGTAGACCCACGGCCCAGACTAAGCTCTAAACATCCAAACACACCATGGTGTGTAGCTTTAAGCGTCAGAGAAGCTTTACCCTCTCTTAGATGTGCACAGCAACATCAAATGCTACCCAGATGTATCTCCACATATCTACACAGCCTATGGTATTTTATACTAAATGTCCAAGAAGCTTAACTCTCTCTTGCATGTGGGCATCAACACCAAACGCCACCCAGATGTAACTCCAAACATTCACAAACACCTCAGAGCTGTTTGACATCCAATGTTTGCAGTCTGTAGTAAACATGTCATTTATTTATAAACTATTTTGAATTAGACGAAAAGCAGCTCCAAATGAAAGAACACAACTGGAATAAATGGTTTGGAAAAATCCTTTCACCAAATGAAAGTGGTCCTAGTATTTTTTCGTTTAATAAATGTATTTACATAACAAAATAACAAATGTAATCTTAGAATACAATACCATATGTTTTTATTCCTATCGTGCAATCATAATTACATAATTTTACATCTCATTTGTAGTGTATTTAACAAAATAAGAATTTTCATCTTAGAACAGCCTTTCATGTTTCGACGATGGATTTACTTTCACCAAACGCATTTCCCTAACACAAATGCTTTCAAGTCAAACTCCCACTGGTCATACGCTTGGTCGTAAACTTGACCATATTCACTTGGACGTGATAAAGGAAGTCAATAGAGGGCTCCGACAGGGTTGTCCAGAATTAATTTTTTACCTGTTTAGTGTCTCTTCTGATTTATCTTGTGTGCCTGCTGCTGGTCGTTTTTGTTTTTTGTTAGTTTGTGTTTTTCCTCAAATATTTTTGATTTACCATGTGCCAGTCCTAATTGTGTTATCCAGCAGCTTTATAATACGCTATACCTTTCTCTCTCCATCATTAGGCTTGGGGTTGTCAGTCATGTGATAGATACAAATTTACAAGTATTAAAACATCTCCTCTAGGTATTAATAGAGTAAAGTTAAAACAGTCTTTAATACATTTACAGAGATTTCTTAATATCCAGAGTTCAGAGTCCCTCTGTGATGCGTAAACATCTAGTTTTGTCTATCTTTGTCATTTTTTGTAAATGATTACAGCTGCAAAGAGGTGGATTTAAGACTTCCAAATGAGGCATTAAAAATGTTTTGGCATCTTCTATCAGTTATATGTGTTTTTAATAGTACTGCATTGATAGCAACACCTATCCGCTGATAGGCACATGACCAGGGTTTCCCAACAGAACAAGCTAATTTTAGGAAAGATTTGACATTGCAAATCTCCACTGTTATGAGTGATAAAAGAACCTTCACTTTAAGTGATATCATAATGTATTTTCAATGATAAATGATTGTTTTGTTTTGTGAACTGTATTATCCATATAGCAAAATGTTATTTTAATTAAATGAAAATGTGGTTAATCCTGTATGTGTAAAACACTTTGTATTACGTAAATAACCTTATGTTGTCTCCGATTTAATTGGAAGGGAAAAGATAAATAAATAAATAAAATTGTCAATGTTTTTGTCTTACAACTTTGTATTGCCGTTTCAGATGTTTGAAATCAAAGTGTCATCATCGGTTCTCATGAAAAACGGATTTGTTGCTTCATCTGTTTTACGTATTTTCTCTGTTTTACATCATATCAATTAAAGTATTGGTGCTTTATTTATGAGAACACATGCGTTAGAACATGGGCAATTTCGAACATTGGTAACTATATTGGATTGTAGTTAAAAGTACCAATATAGTGTGCACTGTGGCGTCCGGATATGGCTTTAGGGAGTAAGGTTTGTTATCGGATCATGGTAGCCCAGAAGTGACACATTTCGGGCTTGAATATTGCATCCAACACCTACATCTAAATAGTGTGTTAATAGTATGGTTGTGAGTGCGTTAGGCCCTCTGTGTTAGAGTTTATTATCTAGATTTGTCTAAATACAGAAGTTATTTTTTCAAACCACACAATTACTTAAAGGGGTAGTTCGGAATTTTGGACATAGGACTTAATTTCCAAGTTAGCCAGTGTGTTATTTATCATTGGAGACATTTTCAACAAATTTAATTCAGTCCTTCTACTTGCAGAGTTCGCTGGTGCTAGGCTAGTGCAAGTCGAGGGGACGTGCTAGCTTGCCAATAAAAACTGTCTTACCCACTCCACAGTACACCCGAGGCAAATCAATTATAACGACTATCGATGAAAATGTAACATGGTAACCTTGGTAATATCAGTCCTACTACGCTGCTAGCCTACTACCAGGAAGTTAAACGCTGCTGCGGAGACACTCAAAAGTCCCTCAAAATGCAATTCCATGCAAGGTTGGTTTTATTTCTAACATTCTATCAACACAGACATTTACAATGATAGTCTGGCGTTATCATTTATTTGCCCCAGGTGTACTGTGGAGTGGCTAAGACCAAAACACCCATAAAGGTGATGTAGGGGTCATTTAATATTTTCTTGTGTTTTGTAAGAAATGGCTTAGTAAATCATCAGCTATTAGTTAAGAACATACACTGCGAAAATATCTATTCTGGTTGACTGTGCCTGCCTCAGCATGAGCCAATTTACATATTTGCCATCTTTAGCTCTTTTCTGAAGAATCAAGGCATTTTTGATTGGTTTGGGGTCTCCATCTTGAGGTCACATTTGCTTGAAATACAACACTCAACACTCTGTCATAGACACATATGGAAGGAGGGGGCGAAGAGGGAAAGGATTCCTTTTTCTGTTAGTTTCAAAATGTACTCTTGCCAACTATTGGATCTTACCGCAACTTGAATTTATACAACATTAAAGGAGACACCTCTTTGCTCCTTATTTGAGTGACAAAATATAGTTAACGAATACAACTTGGGGGTAGAATCATAACATGCAACTTCAATGCAGGGGATTTACCTTGAAATCTTCAGTCTGTATCCCACCATTAACCAGTTTGTTGTTGCGTACATCGATGTGTCGCATGGTTAAAGGGAGACTGGGAAGGGCCTGCAGGTTGTTGTTAGACAGTACTATCTGCTCTAACTGTGGTAAGCCATGAAACACGTCATCATCCATGTCCGAGATCTGGTTCCCTGTTAAGTCGATTCCTTGCAGCTTATCTATAAAATGGAGACATTGTTGGACATATTTTACATTCAACGTCAGCAATAGCAATACAAAATTCATAGTATTGTCTTCACATGATCAACCGCATTTCTTACTCAGGTTAAGAAAGTCTGTGTTCTTGATGTGTCGGATGTTGTTGAAGCGACCATAGAAATATGTGGTGTCTTTGGGAAGGGGTGGAATTTGGTTTAGGTCCGAGTCATCACAGTACACACTTCCACTCAAACACACACACAGCAGGCATGTTGGCATACCTTGAGACAGAGTAAAGTATGGGTATGAGTGAAACACACAAAACAACATGAAATGCATTTTTGTTTGTATTTCTTGTGTAAACTCACCCAGGCCAGTGTCGGGCCCAAAGAGGCCTGGTCCCTTGAAATCCAGTGTGACCGGGGCAGGGGGCAGAGAGGCTGCGGTTGGGGTCCCATCCTCCTCTGAGGTCTCAAAGGGTTCATGAGGTGTGGGAGGGCTTTCTTGTTCGGGAGGAGCAACTGTGCCAACCTCCATCTTCTCTCCACCAAGAAAGTCCAACGAAAGATTTGGACGTCAATTACAGTTTCACATCTCTATTCATATGTGTACTCTCTGACTCCATAACTCTAAGTTTAATTCAAAAATGTTTCTTTTTTCAATCTTATGAATAGGCTATTTGTATATTGTTCATGCATAAGTGAATACATATGTTTTGCAATTACCAGTAATGATAAGAACAATTAACTATTTATAAGTATATGATAACATATATAATAGGAGTACATTTGGTATTTGGTAAGTGGATTGCAGATGAAAAGTCGTGCCACCACATCCACAGTGGATGCCTCTCCTAACCCTAAACCCCCTTTTATGATAACACATGCATTTAAACAGAGAGCTTTAGCTGGAGATGCTGAATCCCTTCCCTCCTGCTCCCCACAGGCCTACAGAGCTGATTAATTTATCAAGGTGTAATGCTTCAGAGAGTCAATAGTGACCTAAATAATTCTTATAAAAAATATAGTACATTTACATTTAATGATAACAAAATACACTGAATAGTAGAATGTGTTTCATGTTCAAGGTGAATTGGTTAATTTGAGATCGGTAAATGTAAAGATATCAATCAACTGATTTTATATACAGTATATTCAGGGCCGCTGCTAAGCTTTTGGGGGCCCTAAGCACAGGTACTACGCACACTGCGTACTCTGCGTATGCAGAGTGGTAGCCCTGAGTATATATATATTAACTTGTGGAGTGGCGGGTTGCCACTTGTGACTTCCCCTATTTTTAATGAAGTAAATACTGGAGGAGAAAAGATACATGGTGCATGTTTGACTTTATTTGACCTTCAGGCATTTTTTGAGCAAGTATTCCATCGGTTACAAGGATAGTGGACACTCTTACCTCTTGATCCAGATCATCATAGTCATAACTTTCTCCAAAACCATTTAGGTCTAGGTTGTCCCATTCTGGTGCATTGTTCAGGTCATATTCGTCCCCTTCTATGTCCCCCACACTCGGTTGAGGAATCAAAAAGATGAGGACCACGGTCAAAGGGACCATCAGCAGGTGCAGTGTCATCATTATGTCATGCGTCAAAAGCACCTGTTAGCAAAACATTGAACGAGGGTCTGTCTGGTTAGCTCTATGTCTGGGCAATTGTTCAGGTACATGTTTTGTGTGCCACAAAATACTTTTCTTTACTCTCACATAGATGTAATACTAAAAACTATGTGGTGGATAGCACAATTGAGTATAATATGGTTGTATTAGGCATACATCTGGTTCAATGGTTGTATTAATAGTTTTTGTCAAGATTTTGTCAAGATTTTAAGATTTTATTTCTCGTCTAGATTTTATTGTCATTCAACTTTTCTTTCATATATTATTCAAGAGTGTAGTATTACTTGATTGTATATTCAGTTAAAACAACATGATCAACTTCTTTATCTATTCTTTAAAAAGGGATAGGGAAGGATCTAGGTCATGGTAAACTATTTTAGAAATACAAAAAGAAAAAAATAAAGCAGAAAACAAAAATTATTATTTTATTGTTCAGGCACTTAAAAATATGGTATCCTTCTCCACTATTCCCACTTCCGCCCTAGCAAGTTGGCCTCCTTTATTAGCAAATATCTTCTTTTGCCTTCGTAAGTGGCCCATAAATGCTGAAGTAACAGCTGTATGTTAGAGTTAACAATGATGTTTCTAAGAACAGATGGACACACACACACGCACGCAAGAATAATACAAATGTGTTCAAATATGTTGATCATTAAGATAATGCCTTCATTTGCTTTTCAATAAAATGCATACTTATTCCTACTTAATGTTCTGGAATTTTGTATCATCACATAGATTTCGTATGCAAAACAAAGATCTTGAAAATACATTTGTATGTGGGAATGTGTCACATTCCTTCTGATGTGGACTCTAACTCATGGTCCAGAGTGTAATGCACAAAAAGCCGCCACACAAGAGCATCTCAAGATTTCTCTTGGATAACATAATGCTCATGAGCCATTTGTCACCTTTTGATGGTTGACATTTGGGAGTTTACAATTGGGCCATATGTTGGGGCTTCCAAGACACCCAGTCAATGAGGTAAACATAATAAAAACATCACTAGAAAGCTGAAATGGTTGTTATAATAGGGTTTAAGTGTAGCAGTATCAAATGGCATTTTGTTAATATGGCATACTTATAGCTAATAGTAGAATAGTAGTGGCATTTCTTTTTAATGGAATTTATAAGGGTAGCTTGTAAGTAGTGCACAATAAATGCAGTGAATAGCCTCTCTACTCACATGAACAAACATCATCTCAAAAACATGCAACTGGAATGGACATTAGCATATAACTTGCTGTGTTTAGTGATGTGATGTGTTGGATGGAGGACTTTTTTCATTTGTGATCATTGACCAATGTCATTACAATGAAACAAATTGTTTCCCTAGCAGCCTTTATGAACTGCCTTAAACTAGCTCTTTGTGAATAATTTTCAATCCAGATCTAAGCATAACAAGTGTTCATGACAGTACTTACAGATTCTGCAGATGTTTCTTGTGTGTCTTATTCTTTTTCCTTGTTTGTCCCTGCTTCCTTGTGTGTAGGGAGCTCTCAGACTGGTTCCCAGAGGAATTGACCCCTGTTGTTCCTGGGCCACACTGACAATGCTTTGGTGTAATGTGGTCATTATGGGAGGGGAGGTAAGTGTAGGTTATTCAGTCTGTGTGTGTTCAGCTGTTCATTCAAACAGATCCAAACAGGAAAGGACCAACAGGAAGACACACACCAGTTTTTTATTTAAAAAACGGGGGTGATATATACATATATTTCTTTTCTTTTCAATTGTTGTATTTATCTTCTATTATTTAAAAACCTCACTAAAACAATAACAACATATTCATATATGTATTTTTCTACACTTAATAACACATTTGTTTATAAGACTTTAAGGACAGCGACAAATTAGGTGTGACCTAT
>JAOTIX010000029.1:13396-24212 GCA_027123715.1 Gaidropsarus macrophthalmus
TGTGTGTGTGTGTGTGTGTGTGTGTGTGTGTGTGTGTGTGTGTGTCTGTGTGTGTGTGTGTGTGTGTGTGTGCGTGCGTGCGTGCGTGCGTGTGTGCGTGCGTGTGTGTGTGTTGGGGGCTTAGTTGGAAAATGAAACTCAGAGTCTCTGGGCCACAGTTTACAGAATAAACTCTAAACAAAAAGGTTGACAATGCAATCCCAGTTTGTTGGATTGAACAAACGGAAAGCATATTTGAAACGCATGAACGCATGCTGATATTCCTCCGGTCTTATGCTGAGCCTGCAGGCACAACATGGTGACCGGATGTGATTGTGAGTGAGGCGAGGAAGGGGTTAAAGTGCTCTGCGAGCCTCACTGCTCTGTAAAGGTGAGGGAGGTGAAATGTACTGTAAGGATAATGGAGGATAAGTCCATCTACGGATAAGTCGACCTTAACCGGCAGAGCAATCATGACCCCCCCCCCCCTTTGCAATTAAATTTGATCTATTCCATGAATCTGTTTTATTCCATTTATACTGTACGTATAAACGTCCATTCACTTTGTTGTTTTACAGTACAACCGTTATGTCCCTTCAGAGAGAATTGTCAAGCTGTAATTCACCTTGGCGGCAATTTAGAATTATATCTTTAATGTTTCGATGCTGTCTCCATCCGTATCTACTGAAGAACATGTTCACTAATCATTAGCAGATATTATCAAATGTCATCCAAACTGATTATAGGCAACCAGATGTTTACACCTAAATCCAGCTTGTGTCAAATATAACACACAGTGCATCTGTCTCAGGAATCATATATGTATAAGTAAGGTAAATGTATAGATATTGAAAGACATGATGAAATAGATAGCCCCCTTTGGTCCCTGGTCCAACAGCCACTGGGGCTCTGTGGAGGGGTCTGTGTTCCATTAGAGGAGCCGGTCAGCCTCGGTGTCCCCCTCCGGATTACACCTCATTTACACAAAGCGTACAGCGCACAGAGAAAACACAGGCTATCCTTGTGGTCGGAGTGGGCCGGAGTCAGAGCTCAAAGAGAGCCGCGGGGTTTACGACGTGCGACTGCAATCCGTCTCCAGATGGATCTGGAGCTGGATTCCGGGTCGGAACCGGGCCGGCGGATTTTAATATGCTGCTGTGCGGGGCCCTATGTGTCGTCCCCCTCGTCCCGGTTTGATACCGATGGTAACACGCTGGAGCGCGTTTGAACAGGAAATCTGTACTCTGTACTCTATACTCTGTACTATATACTCTGTACTATATACTCTGTACTCTGTACTATATACTCTGTACTATATACTCTGTACTCTGTACTATATACTCTGTACTCTATACTATATACTATATACTCTGTACTCTATACTCTGTACTCTGTACTATATACTATACTCTGTACTCTATACTCTATACTCTGTACTCTGTACTCTGTACTCTATACTCTGTACTCTGTACTCTGTACTCTATACTATATACTCTATACTCTGTACTCTGTACTCTATACTATATACTCTATACTCTATACTCTGTACTCTGTACTCTGTACTCTGTACTCTGTACTCTGTTCTCTATACTATATACTCTATACTCTATACTATACTCTGTACTCTATACTCTATACTCTGTACTATATACTCTGTACTCTATACTATACTCTGTACTCTGTACTCTGTCCTCTACAGTATTCCAGATAAACGTTAAATTGTGAAGAGGTCAGGCGAGGTCATTGCTTCGTGAGAATAATGAAGTCTGTGTAAATTATTATTCATAAACATTCAAATAATAATAGATTCCTTGGAGCTTAGTCACCATCATAAATTATGAGTGAAACGCTCTTAAGCAATTACAGATCACATATGACAAACATGCAAAGGCTTGTGTGCAGGCATGCTCAAACACACACACACCAACATACACACACACACCCACACACACACACACACACACACACACACACACACACACACCAACACACACACAAATATCCAAGGTGAAATAAACATCATAAACTGAAATGTTTACAATTGATTCCTCCACTTGTCTTCCAAAGAACTGAAAATACTAATTTTCGTATTTTATCTGCACCTTAAAATGCAGTCAACAGAATGCGCTCAAACTGCTCCGCAGCAGAAGCGCGCCTCGCGTGAGTCAGAAGTTTGCTGATTTGTGTACATGGCTTGCAGAACACTGGAGGGAAATTCATTTCCAACCCAAACCGTCTGTTTCCAAGGAGCCCAAACAAAGGCAGCCTGAGTAGCCCTGAACGGTGCAGGACGCCTTTTTAACGAACTGCTGGGTGTGGAACTGCAGTCATAAAGGATGTTTGTGATGAAGGGCCGACTTGATTCACTTAGTGATGAGACCAATTCAATATTTCAATGTGGTGTGTGTGTATATTCATATATATGTGTGTGTATATATGTGTGTATTTATATGTGTATATATATATGTGTGTGTGTGTATATCAGCAGATAGAAGGAGAGATGGGAATATAGGCGAGAGCGAGTGTGAGAGAGATTTATACGTATGGATTTACAACCCTGCCATATCCGTATGGGGCCTTTTCCAGAAAAAGTGCATGCACACTTGATTAGTTCATACTGTTTGTGATGGCTACAGACAGGAAGTGCTTTATGTGTGGAAATCAGAGCCAATAGACTGTGAGTTTGTTCCCGGCGTGCAACCAGGGGCCCATTGCCCATTCTCCGTCTTAAATGTGGGTGGGAACAGGGAATGTCAATCTTCAACGCCTCATCAATCCAGGACAATTCTCATTGTAAATCTGTTTTCTCCCGGAGAAATCCCTCACTCCGCCTTAATTACCTTTCTGTGCCTGTATGTCCTTCATGCACACAAATATCTCACAGCCTTTGCCTGTGTTGACCCAACCGATCCCTAGATTAGCTTGCTTTGTGTTTTACAGTGCAAAGCTTCATTGAAAAATAAAAACACCACTAAGTAATACGCTACTCACTCTGACGGAGGCTTCGGATTCTAGGCACACATATTTTCTTTGTGCAGCATCCAAACTGCCTCAATGTTGACACCATTTGGTAGAATTATTTATTTTTATTTTAAGAAGCAAAAAAAAAATAGCCTATAGCCTAACCTATAGCCTTCATATAAGAGGAATACTTACTTGATTCTAAATATTTGATAATTAATTTATAATGATTCCAATGGAAACCTGCAACAAAAGCTCACAACTATTAAGGTATAATAATTGGTATAATTCACATCAAAATAATAATGATTAAATATTATTGTTAAAATGTTGTAATATGTAATCATATTGATGTTGTGCTTGTGATTATTAGCCTGTAATGTAATGAGAAACCATAATGTGAACTAAATGCAATTGTTACAGTTGTATTATCTGTAAATAATCTAAAAACAGGAAATGCAAACAATGTATTTGTTGTTTGAGGTACGTTATTGTTAAGGTTGTATTTTCACGTATATTGCTGCTATTGTTCAGGCACATGTCCACACGCAGGCCTTTTTAATAATGTTTGTTCACACCATGCTTCTGGAAATTATGAATGGATGCGTTTTATGAAATACATTTGATGGAGGATTTTTAAAGAATGGCAAATATGTTGGTCTAAATAACCCTGCATTGTGTTATTTAGATATGCATTATAGTGCACTGTCGTGAAACCTGCACACTGTAATCGGCTTGCAAGGTTTCAGGCCATCAACAACATTCACAGAGCGATTGAACCATGATCCAAAACAACAAAGACAACACGTTTATGAAATGCAACCACGACGCCCAAAAAAAATCGCGAGAAAAAAAAATTGGACGAAGATGCTTTGTTCAAACAAAAGGCCTACGACCCTGATACTACAAACCTTCGGAATACACACTCTGATGTGGCTCCGTGCAGACCGGCCCATACAAGGACTTCCGCAGCGCCCCTTCCGTCGCCCTCTGGAGGCAACTCTACCGCATGGCTCTCTGGCTTTATGGACATTTGAACAATTATACATTGTTTTCTTCGCAATTATCCGAAAACGAACCCCGACCTTAATATAATTTCCCCCTCTGCCGCATTCCCTTTGATTCGCGCTTGACTCGTGTGGCTTTAGGGCCAATGGGGTCCGCCTTCGGAGAGCCTTGAAACCGTCTCTTCTTATCTCCTTTCATCATCGAATCCTGGGATGCCTTGAAACCGCAGGGCCAGTTATTACCTTTTTTCAGACAGCCAATGCGGACTGGCCAACAGCCAATCAGAATCTTGTTTACACTACATGAGTGACATGTTGGCAATGTTCCAACCAATCAAATTCTATATTCAATTGGTTTTCATTTATAAGCAATTAACATAATGCAACACCCGAAGTCTACAGAAATAAAAAGACAGATGTGTCGTTGTCTTGTCATTATTTATGTTTATTTGCCTTGCAATTAATGGTCATTAATGCCTTATTCTAGGCTATTCTTGAGTCAAAAAGAATATTGGCCCACTATAACGACTCCAGGAAATTGTTTTTTTTTGTAAACATGGAATGTATATTTAGTTCGATTAATTTACAAGTGACAGAAATCACACCGTCTTTGTGTGCAGGAAACCAGATTCAATTCAATTCAAAAATAGACCCTCAATGTATAAGACGTGCTGCCACAATATGTAGACTTAAATGATAAACAACATTCATGATTAATGATAATAATCACTGTCACCATCAGTATACTTGTTTCGAGAAGGCCCATTAGTCTAATCATTAATTGAGGTTAGTTACAAATAGTAGGTCTATTGGTTTAAGATGTCTTTAAATTGCATTCTTATATTTATTTCCTTTTTTTAATTATTCATATCGTCATATTTCACTCGATGTGCACTTATTCTGTGAAGACTACGTTCAGGTTTTTTTAAAAAGAGGTTATTCTATTCTGTCCTTTAAATGTGGCGGTTTAGCATTTCCCGTCACGACTATTGGCGCCGCGCGGCGGCCAATCAGAACCCCTCATGTCCGCAGGCACGACATAACATGCAGGTATCCGTCCAATGGGCGGGCGTGTTTATCCTGCCGGAGATGCAAAGCACGGAGCGCATTGGGAGAAAGAATCGCTGTTTTTTGCGATCCGAGCCTCGATTCACGGCGTAGCAGCCCGAACCAGAGTGCTTTCGCTAGACTGAACGGTGGTTGCACAGCCTCAAATGGAAAACTATAGAATTTGACAATAGCGACATTTTTTTTCAAATGGCCGTCGCACTGAGTCTGCACCTTCACTTTCTTTATTTTGTGTTTTTTTAATTTATTGTTATGCAAGGATTTAACATACCAGTAAGTAAGAGTTTTATATAGCTTTTAATATTGATTAAAACCGATGATGGACATTTAAAGTTCGATCCAGCATGAGGGTTTTCTAGAAAAATATAACATCTGCTGTATTATGGCCTGTACATATATATTTACAAACCATTATAGTAGTTAAGAGATTAGTAATCTAAAATATAAACATAGTCTCGCATTCACCTTGTTTTAAATCGTCCTATAATAAGATAAAGGCCTAATTGTTATTTTAAATACTGTATCCATTTACTGTTTAATTAAATATATTTGTATGAATGCATAGGAGGCTCTTTTTTAAATTGTGGGTAGCAGATAATGGATAATTAAATAGAAGGGTTAGTAATATTTTTGTATTAAAAAGATCAGGCCGTTTGTTTACTTCGCCAGCCTTTGCATTGGTCATACTTCACCTAAAAAAAATATACATTTAGCAAATATAATTTTCTGATGGATGCCGTCATTAAAGGGCCCGAATGTCTGCGTGTGGAGGACAGGGGACGAATGTTCCGCTCTCCCCAGCGGTAGTGCCTTCGAGGGCGGCCAGCTTTTGCATAGACTGGCGCTTCCTTCCCAGCGAGACTCGACCTAGCCTCAAACACTAAACGTCCATTGGATTTACTAAGAATGTCTCACGTCAGACAGTAATACTAAAATAGCCAGACCCGTGCAACTGGATTTAGGATTTGTATTGTGTTAAACTGTGCATTGGGAGAAATGAGCGCTATCGATTCCCCATATTGTCACTGGACCTCTTTCATTCGACGACGTGGTATCCTAGTAGGACATTTCTAGCAAGCTGCACGTCGACAGTATTTCAATGTCGTCCTGGTTGTTTTTAGCATTGCATTACAGCGTTTTAACGCGGACTGCATGGACGTGGAGGGATAGTCTCCACGCATGGCGAGGGTCGGTAATGGCTGACTGCAAGCCCTCGGTGCAGAGACAAAGGCAGCCTCGAACAGGCGGCCATTCACCTTGGGTTTCCCAGCCTGAACCATCAGCTATATGAGGAGAGATTACGAGGCTTCTTACGCTGAGATAAATGTAGTGACAAGAGTAAAAAATAAATAAAAGATGGGTTGTTAATCTGCCATGCTATTTTCTATGGCTGGCTTCAATGTCAGATATTTTTTCTGCTCAGTGTCTGCAGCCTTGCCAAAAAGGGAGTCTTGTTGCTTTGGGGTTTGTTGTCATGACACACTTTTTTTTCCTCAGCAAATTGCTTTCCTTGTAGAATAAATAGAAAAGCAAATTTGGTACCTTGATTTATAATTCTATCATTATCTTGTTGGGGATATTATTTGATTATACGACCTGGAGCAGACATGCAGGGAAAGAGATATAAGTGTGTGTAAGTGTAGCTATTTTGCTCATGCTCTCCCTCTCTTTCTCTCTCTCTCTCGCCCTCTCTCTCTCTCTCACACACACACACACACATACTGTGTATCAGCTGATACAACTCATGAAGAGGCTTTCTAGTGGAATTAAAGAAGTCTTCTTTTTTTCATTATTTGGGTTGAAATTGAGGTTTGTGGGCTGCCCTCTTTCTAGACCCAGGCCTCGACCAGCCATAGCACATTGATACAGTTGTGAGATAATGTTATAATATGTGAATAAAACAAGCTATTAGGCTACCAAGATGGCCTTGTAAGTAAAGATCCTACAATGAATGGCAAAACACAAGTGGTTCATGCCAGTCCATCGTATCACAGGGTTCTGACATGGGTGGTTTCTCACTGTAGGTTAAAAACGAGACAATAGGGGTCTACAGGAGAACATATATTGAATGATCTATAGACATAGTGGTTCTCCAATATTAGAAGCGAGCCAGTGTTGGTGCAAACACACATTGAGACCTACATTTGAAGCCAAACAGCACTAAAATATTATTTATCCCACATGATTTCACAAAAGTGCACGTTGAATACGATTATGCCTGCATGTCTAATGTGGATGGATGTCGACCCAATCACGTATAGGCCTCGTATCATTTATTGTGTGGAATGGGAGACAAGGGCGTCCATAGATGGCACCGTGTTGTAGGCCATAGGACTCCCACCAGTGAATATAATGTGCAGGGCTTCGTCCAGAACGGCATACGACGCAACAAAACTCGTTTCCCGGGTTGATCGATCAAGCAAGCAGGCGTCTTGTCCCATCTTTGTGCAATGTGTGTTGAAACCATACCCGTCGGTTCCATAGGCGGACTGGTTGTATAGCTTCGGTTAAGCCTGCAACAAGCCGGGAAGGGGGTTGCAGCCTTTATGCAAAATAATCATCGATGTGACTCATTTGCATTACAGCAATATTTCATTTGTTCCCCTTTAACCTCTCCCCATCATGTGCATTGATAACCAAGGATATGCCGTCTTGTGGTCCTCGAAACGCTCGCCGTACATCCACACTGACCACTGCTGTTTTCTCCCCTTGTAGAAAATATGATTGGGAGCAACGCTTTCTGCAAGGGAAGCAGCCAACGATCGGCTAAATGCAATACGTAGAGCCGAAGGATATATTTTATGGGTTGCATTTGATTCTGCCGGCCTGGCCCTTCGGATTTCGGATTACTCCACATTTGTCGGAATGGAAGGACGGGATTTCGCTGCGCCGGCGCACCTCTTACCGGAGCGGGGCGCCCTGGTGCACCGCGCCGCCTCCCGGATCGCTCCCTCCGGCCACGGCTCCGTGCAGCATGCCGGCCACTTCCAGCCAGGGAAATATTACCCCTCGCACATACCGATGGCTCCTCACTCAGGTTTGGAAAAATATAACTTATATCTTGTGACAAAGTGTAACATTGGTGCACGCGTGTAGCTATATTGACCATTTAAATGAAACAGTACATTGAATAGCAAGTGGCCCCCACGCCATAGGCTGTTTCATATTCCGATTCATAAATGTATGCTTTCGAGCTAAATATTTGCTCTGAACAAAAGAAAAAGAAAACTTGGTGTGTTTAGATAATTGCTGTTCCATGTTTAGGGTTTTAGAGGTTTGGTAAAGGCTGCGTTGGATTGCATTCACAACTGAGTGAGCAGAAGGCTCAGGGGTCTGGTGCTGCACGTCAGACCAGATCTGCCACTAGGCCTACATATTACATTCATGGACGTCATGTGGGCACCCATGGGTGTTTTGCCCGGCCATATTATCCTCTGCCTTGCATTGCAGTGCAGGTGAATTGCCCGGGACAGCACGAGGTTGAATTAAGCAGCCCCAGGCTGTGGGGTTTTGATACGACAACATCTACCTTCTATATTGGGCCCTAAAGTGTCGGGGTGCAAATGTGTTCACGGTGCATGCGTCAGGTTTAACAAGTGCGTCGGGTATCCTGTGTTCAGGCGACGCATGCAGATCTGCACGTCCGAGGGCCCACTCTCTGTGGCTGGCTGCAGTGTGGGGGCCCAGTGTGTTTATGCATCGTCTTGGTCATTTGTTGCAAATCGGTGGTAAATCAGAGGTTAACCTTGCTAAGCACATGAGCTTGTAATATATACTTAATTAGATATTATTGCGGTAGAATAACAACACGGAAAACATTAATATAGATAGCCTACATGTATGCCCAACATCTTTAAGACGGTCAATAATTGCATAGGTCTACAGAAAACGCTTACATTTCAAGGTAAATAAAACCGTAATTACTGATTTATAATTGACATGATGAATGTCCAATTGTAGTTTAATAACTATTGGTTTATCCACACCAATGAACAGCATATATATTAAATATGTATTAATGTATTCTTACATATTTACTGTAATTTGAATTTTGAATCTGTAGGATGATCCAGAATCATTTGAATGGTTCTCATTTCAACCATTAAATGTAAATGTGCTGTCAAATTTAATTCACTTAAACATTACATTATTATCTCTGTTCAAATATTAACATACTTGCTGAACCAAACTAACACACACACACACACACACACACACACACACACACACACACACACACTCTTATGTAAAGCCAACACATACAGATCATGTGCCACTGCACCCACATAGCCTGAGCCCAGGTTTGTCCTCCTAGATATTGTGATGGCAGTATTAGGGCTGAAGCAGGCCACAGGGTGAAGGCGCGTTGTTAATAAGACCTGGCATGTCTTTTGTCAGGACACGTCGGTGGCTACTATACAGCACCACGCGGACCTCTCCCCCAAAATGTCATCATTTCCCCGCGAACAACACGGGTCTCTCTACACCCGTCCCCCTATTGTTCTCTCTCTCTCTCCCTCTCCCTCTCCCTCTCTCTCTCCCTCTCCCTCTCCCTCCCCTTCACGCTCTCTGCCGCCATGACATCACAATGAAGGATTCACTGTTTTTACTTTTTCACAAGCTGAATCACATAAACTGAATTAACTTCAAATGTGAAAAAAATTCTTCATATCTTTTGTACAATTGTACCAATCCCTTGTGGCTTTGGTTGGATGCTTGATTGAGGAACAAATTATTTAAAGGAATTTAAAAAATGCAAAATGTGTCAATTTGAATGGACCTCTGAATTAGTGTGAAACGTAACGTCACAGTTTGCGGCAGGAATCCAGAAGACTGCAGCACTGGATGCAAACACAAACGTTCTCAAACTATGGAATGTTTTTCCTCGCGCATTTATATCCAATTGAAAGAAAATGACTTATTTAACAATGAAAACGTGTATGAATGCAATTCACCATACAAAAGTATTTTAAATTGATTCATGATTCGGGTTTCTTTACTTTTTTTTCCAATAACAACCATAATGTAACTCACGGTGATTTACACTGTCTCATATTCAAGACCACTGGCTGTAATTTTGACCGTTCCTCTCGAGGGCGGGACCTGTCACTTCCTTCAAGTGTGCTGTAAGTTAGCACAATTAGCACAGCTGACTGTATCGCTCTCCGGCTGGGTTAAATCCTTCAGTGTCTCTGCGCCGGCCCCCCGGGGACCCACTTGCACACTGTTTCCCATGAATACTTCACCTGGATGTGTTAATATTGTAGGGCCCAGTTTAAAAATGCACTCCAGCGGTGCTGTCCTCCTCCTGTTCGGAGGTGTGTATCATCAAGCCCTTTCTCTTTCTGTGCTGCCTGGCCTCTGAAACATCTTCCCATGGAGATTGTAAATTTTTAAATGTGCTTTTGCTCCGAAAACCCCAGAAAAAGAACCAAGCGTTCCGATAAAGTTACTATTTGGTTACAGCCGGGAACAGGACGAGAAACGGGAGAAGGGAAAGTTCTAGATGGGCTCCTCCGCCCTCTGAAGTAACCATGTTATCACTGCAGCGGAGATGTTCTGTGCTACACGCTTGGCGTTTCATCCCCCGCCTCCCAGCCACGCCGCTGGTCCGTGGCGGCGTGTCGGAGCGTGGATTTATAGTTTACCGTCAGCCGCTGTCCTGGCAACGTGGCACGTCCTGTCTCCTGTGTCCGTGTACACACTCGTACACACTAAAACATTTAAAATGGAAACGTATCCAAGGTGGGTGAACTCCCCCGCCCACCGTCGCCCCGGGTGGGGGGGGGGGGGGCCGCGCC
>JAOTIX010000030.1:70957-83239 GCA_027123715.1 Gaidropsarus macrophthalmus
TGTGTTGTGCTTGTCGGTGTGTGTGTGTGTGTGGGTGTTGTGCAGGTCTGTGTTTGTGTGTTGTGCAGCTATCTGTGTGACTGTGTGTGTGTGTGTGTGTGTGTGTGTGTGTGTGTGTGTGCGTGTGTGTGTGCAGGTAGGTGTGTGTGTGTGTTGTGTAGGTTGGTGTGAGTGTGTGTGTGTGTGTGTGTGTGTGTTGTGTAGGTAGGTGTGAGTGTGTGTGTGTGTGTGCAGGTAGGTGCGTGCATGCGTGCGTGTCAGTGAGCTGTACCTGGGCGTTAAGCTGCTGGTAGTACTGGTCTCTCTGTTGGATCTCGACTAAACTCCGCTCTAGTGCTCGGTGGAGCTGGAACCTCTCAGCCTGCAGCTGGTTCACCAGCTCCTCCCGCTGGCTCTGTCCCAGCACTGCCATACTCTCCTGCAAGAAGATAACACATACAAACATACCAGTTGTTCCACAGGTTTTGGTACAATACAGTGTTGCTGTTGTGACCAACATGCTCCTCCGTTCTTAAACGATAAAGGAACTTCTTAAAAGAAATTACAAAAATAATATATAGATCGCCATTACTGTCGTTTGTGAAAACCTACCTTGACCGGCGGTTTGACGTTCATCTCTGCAACCTCCTGGTTTCCCCTCAGGGCTCGACTCTCACTATGCAGCCTGGCAGTTTCAGATCTAGGAAACAGAAGCAGCCAACATCAACTTACAAGGACTTAGTAACAAAGAAGGCGTTTAAGAATTCTTATCTAACTTGCTGTATGTTACAAAAAAAGCACAATATTGCAGTACAAATTTCATGACATTTTCATGACATTTGTAAAACCACGTTTACCGCATTTCAGCTAGCTGGGCTTGGCAGCTGTGGAGCTCCTGCTCATTGTGACGTCTCCCGGCCTGCTCCTCTTCCAAGGACTTCTGCAGATCAATAACCTTAAGACGGATCTCCTGCCACAGACAAGAGGAACACATTTAGTGCCATGGTTTGATAACAATTATATAATTGAACAAAACAAATAACAGGCCCGATTTGACACCCATATCTCTTTCGTCATTTAAAAAAACAAACAAAGCAGATGTATGAAATGAGGAAACACACAAATCAATGCAGTGGCATGATGAAACTATGTGGTTCTAACCCTGCGTGCGGTCAGAAAAATGCACAACCAATGGCCCAGAGAAGAGACAAGACAACCACAGCCGGTAACTTACCAGACCATCCCTCTCATTTTGTAAGGTTTCATTCCGGCCTTGTTTTTCTGGACGATAGGGAATGACAGCCCCTGAGAGTGAGCCTTGCTTGGACTCCAACGATCTCTTAGCCTCCACCAACTCGCCCATCAGCCTCTCGCGGTCATTTTGGAGGCTCGCCATAGACTTGGAGAAGGCAGACATCTGCTTACTGAACGTGTTGTTCTCCATGCTGACTCTCTTCAGTTCACCTTCTTTCTCTGACAAGGCTTTGGACAGCTCATCCACCAAAGCATTGAGCTCAGACTGTGTGTTCTGGCTGCTCAAGGCATTCATTTTGTGAACGAGGATGTACTTCTCTTTGGAAAACACGGCTAACTCAGATGTAGCATCCTGAAGGTCGTTCTCAGCCTTGATCAAGGATGCCCGAGTCTCTCGGAGTTCTTCATCAAACCTCTTCTGCAGGGTTTTAAAATCCTTGATGAGCATGTCGCGATCATTCTGCAAAGCAGCAATGGCTTTTGCCAGGGACTCATTATTTGCAGTTAAATCTTTGCTTTGACTGTTAGAGTCGGATAAAAGCTGTTCTGTTTCTAACAAATCTCTGGCCAGTTCTTGCACCCTTTGATCAGCTGTTTCCCGCTCATTTCTCATCAGCTCGACCTCTCGTTCAAATGTGTCTAACTCACTGTTATATTTATCCTCAGCTTCTGACAGTTTTTTGTCAGTTTCACTTTCCAGTTTCTGCAGTTTATTCTTCAACTCATCTGTTAAGAGTTTCTGAGCAAAAAGTTTTTGCTGTGTGCCATTACAATCAGCATTTTTTGCAACCACTGCCTGCTGCAAGTCGCAAATCACCTTTGCTTCATTTTTCTCTGCTCTCTCCTTTTTCAGGGCCAATATGTCTGCTTCCAGATTTGAGACCTGAGTTTTGAGATAAGAGGATTCTGTTCTTAAGGTATTGCTTACTTCCTGTTTGCTTTGAAGTGCTAATGTAGCATCTCTGTGCTGCCTTTCCACAACAGCTTTTTCGATCTCAAGATGTTTTATCATATCTTGCTGACTTTTGAGCAGTTCCTTCAACTGGTTGTCCTTAAGCGACAGCACTTGATTCAAGTCCTCTCTATAGCGAACCAGCTGAGCCCTGAGCATGGCATTTTCAGAGTTCAGATCATCCATCTGATGCAAAAGTTTCCTTATTTCATGTTTCATGCCTTTGTTTGCACTGAGATCCCCACTGGCAGATCCATCTCGGTCTCTCAGCACTACCTGATTCTTCTCCTCTAACATTCTGTGTTCAGATATCAACCGTTCTCTCTCAGTCTGCAATGAGATCATGGAGTTCCTTAATGAAGCCATTTTCTCACCAACATTCTCTTTCTCTTGAGTCAACCTGTCCAATTTCAGTTGCAGACTTCGCACAGTATTCTCTAGCCTTCTTGTCTCCTTGTCAGCCTTGTCTCTTTCAGAATATAAAGACGTTACCCGGTCCTCATAGCCTGCTATTTGAGCGCGATGATTGGCTTGGAGTTGTTCTAGATAGCCTGACATCTGGCCATCTCTGCATGACAACAAAGAGGATATCTCTGCATCTTTATTCTTTAGGAGCTTTTTCACCTGAAGAGAGATCGTTTCTTGCTTTTCAAAATCAGCCTGGCATTTATCCTTCTCAGACTGGAATGTGCACAGCTGGGCCTCCATATCGGAGTCATTTTTTTCCAGTTGTTGGATACGAAGTAGCCTTTGGGATCCAACATCTTCTTTGTCAGCAAGCTCTCTGTTCAGTTTGCTTTTATCTTGTTCGAGCCGTTCAACTTGAGCTTTAAGCTTCCCTAAGTGCAGGTTCATGAATTCCACAGTTTCATTGAGTTCAGTATTGCTGACGCCTAGAACAAAATTTTGACGCTGATGAGCAGCAGCTGCAACTGAATATTCATTGAGTCCCCGTTCTAGCATGGATTTTGTCATTCGTAATTCGTTGATCGCTCCATCTTTTGTCCTCATGTCCTCAAGAAATTGTTTTATCACAAAGCCTTGCTCCAACAGCTGGCTATCCTTCTCATGCAATGTCTTTTGGAAAATATGGTTCCACTGCTTTGAGGCATCCACCCCATGAGGATCAGAAGACATGGCAGCCAACTTGGCCATATTAGTATCGGCCTCTCGCCTGAGAGTAGCAATCTCCAGATCTTTGGAGTCCATTTGCTGTCCCAACTCAATGAGCATTTGAGTTTCTTTTTCTTTTAAACCCTGAAGTTCATCTATTCTTTTCTGTAAAACTGCATCTTGCTCAATGTACATGCTTTGTGGAATATCTTCCTCTGTGACATGATGATCTGCCTTTTCAATTTTCTCAGCCGCTTCCTGGACAAGCTGTTCTTTTTCACTTTGACTTCTCGCAATGATTTCATTTGCCTTCTGGAGAAGGCTCTTGTGTGTCAGAAGCTCCTCTTCAAGTTTTTTACTTTGGTCTTCAAAATGTAAACCTTTCTGTGAAATGTTCTTCAGTTCCTTTTTCAGCTCTTCACATCCAGACTGTGAGGCTTTCAAGGCCTTTTCTAAGTCCAAAAATAGTTCCTGGTATTTGATACAGTCTTGTTGGAGTTGGTTAACTTCTTGGTGCTTATCCTTGAGGAGCTCCTGAAGTTCCCTCTTGATGTTTTTGGACCCTGCACTGCCTCTCTGAGCCATTTTAAGTTTCCCCTCAAATTCTTTGACTAATCTCAATTGTTGTTGCTCATTTTCTTGGCAAACCTGAGTCACATTTTTCTTACCAACTTCTAATTGGAAGGATAGCTGCTTATTTTGGTTTAGTAAAACATTGACTGACTCTGTCAATTCATCACTTCTTTCTGAATTGTTCAGAAGCACAGTTTCCAAATACTCATTTTCATTTTTCAACTTGTCAGACGTCTCTTGAACGTTTTCCAGTTCCTCTTGCAAAAGAGACTTGTCGTCCTCCAAGATTCTCACCTTCTCATGTAGGCTAATCATCTCTTGGCTGTGGTCGTTACACATTTCTTGGAGCTCTTTAATTTTGTTATCCTTGTCTCCCAAATGCAATTCATGATCATTCTCAGTTTGCGCAATTTCTGACAACAGACTTTGTTTCTCTCTTTGCAACAGCTCATAGATGTTCTGTTGAGCACCAAGTTCAGTTTTCTGAGTCTGAATCTGGAAAGTAAGTGATTTGTTCAAACCGAGTGCCTCATCAAGTTTAAATTGCATGTTTTCACAAGACTTTGAATCACGTTGAAATGTTTCTAATGAGTTGGGTCCTTTCAGTTCTTTTGACATTTTGACATTCTCTGATTGAATCGCGGTTAGCTCTTCGTCTCTAACTTTTACAGTCTCTTGGATGCTCCTGGCCTCTTCCTCCAATTGCTGTATTTTATTGGTCAAATCAATATTCAATTCACATTTTTTATCAAATTCAACCAATTGCTTGCTAAGGTTTTGATTCTTCTCCTCCAACTCGTCAATCATGTTCTGCTTTGCTTTAGCAAATTTGCGCATTTTGTCTTTAATTCTGACATTTTCCTCTCCAACATCTCTAGCCTGCTTCTCCAAGCCCTCACGCTCCGATTCAACTTGATGCAACTTTACGAGTGCCTCCTGCCTCTCCCTTTTGCCCCCCTCCAGAAGCAGTCTCATCTTATCCATTTCATTACTAACATTCTCATAAGCTTGTAAAAGAGTCTCATAGTCTTGTTTGAGCTCTGAATGTTTCGACTTCCAGTCAGATAGTTCCTCCGCCTGAGAATCTTTTAGAGATTCAAGCTGGCATGAAAATGCTTGCTTTTGTTGAGTGATATTTTCAATGGTCTGCTTAAGGCTTTCACAGGCCGATGATAGATTGTGGTTATCATTGAGAATGCGATCAACTTCTGCAATGAGCATGTCCTTTTCTGTGCCTAGAGAAGAGACCACATTGTTCATGTCTAGATTTTGTTGTTTTAGATTCCCCAATGTCCCCTCTAATGCTGACGTTTTGCCCACCTGTTCCTCACATTTGACAGTCAATGTTTCCAACTGGTCTTTAAGAATAGCGTTTTGCCTAATGAGGTCCTTCCTCGAGACCAAGGCTGCTTGAAGCTTTCGAGTTAGCAAGGCAATTTTGCTTACATTTTCATGATCAACATCTTTAGAGAACACTTGTCCAGACTTCTGAAGCTGATCTACTTGGGTTCTCATGTTCTCCATAGCCATTTCATGAAGATGAATTTGTCGCTGCAGCTGGTGTTCCAGGGAGGCAATGAGTTCCTCCTTTTCTGCAACCAGAGACTGAGGAATTAACAAAGCATTATCTCTCACCTCAAGGTTGGCTTCAAGACCTTCAGAGCTTGTATGCAAAGACTGAACTTCTTCTTTACAAATAACATGCTGCTGAAAACTATCCTCTTGTGTAATCGGTATGTTTTGGTCAAGTTGTATATTAGGTTCCTTAGCTTCACTTAGCTTACTTTTCAATAGTGCAACCTCATTCTGAAGTGTATCAATAAAGCTGAGAGCATTTTCCTTTTCTTGTTGTAACAGTGCCATATGAATCTTGCTACTTTCCATTTCTACACTATACAGCTGTGTATGTTCAAGCTCCTTAGCCAGAACATGTTTTTCCTCATTGAGTTGCTGTTTTGTTTCTGCTAATGCACTTTGAACATGTTGGATATCTAAAGATTTTTGAGACACTGTTGCTTTCAAATGACTTATTTGCTCAAGGAAATTATTTTTTTCTTCTAGTAATATCTTATGCTCATTTGTAATAGCATTTGAACAGAGCTGTGTCTCCTCAACTGCAACCTGTGAGATAACCAACTGCTGTTGTAAGGCTTGGTTGTCATCTATTAATTTGTCTTTCTCTTGCTGACTCCTTGCTTCTGCTACTTGAAGGGCCTGCTGGTATTTCTCCAGTTCTTCGGTTTGCCCTTTGATCTGCATATGAGCTTTTTCCAAATCATACTCAACCAGTTTAAGTTTTAAAATCAATTCTTGTGAGCTCTTCTCAAACACTAAGAGAGACTCGTTTTTGCTTCTCACTTCAGATGACACTGTCTCCAAGTTTGACCTAACAGATTCAAGCTCTGAATGCAAGGTTGCCAGTGAGTGACCTTTGTCGTTTTCAGCCAGGGTCATTTGTAGGTCTCTTAAAGTTGTATCTCGCTCTTCAATAAGCTGTTTAAAGATCTCCAATTCACGCAACCGAGACACAGAAATGGCACAGATTCGTTCCATTTCTGTGCTCTGAGAGTCAAACTTCAACTTGAGATCTTTATGGTCATTGGTCTGCTGATCATGTTGTTCATTGAGAGCCTTTAAGTCATCATTCAGTTTAGATAGTTCTTGAGCCAAATTATTTTCATTCTCTTGAGATTTCTTTAATGTTTCTTTACGTGCCATTAAGGCAGCTTGTGCCTTTTTCTGTAACACTGCCTTTTCTTGTTTTACCTGTGCAAGTTCATTTTCCAAAACCAGAGTAGAATCAGACTTCTCCTTAATAAGGGCTTCAGCTAGTCCTATCTCATTCACAAGATATTGTATTTTTTGCTGCAGTTCATGTCTGTCATCTTGTGTAGCAAGATTTTGTTCTGAAATACTGGTCTGCAGTTCTGTGAGGAGGGAGGTCTTTTCATTGAGTCCAAGCAAGGTTTCGGCCAAACAGTGTTCTTTATCATTTAGTGCAGCTTCTAAAGTCTGTTTATCAGTGTCAAAATGTTCCTTAAGAGTGTCTTTCTCTCTTTCCAGTTGGGTAACATAATTTTCTTTCTCTAGGATTTTGTTTTCCAGAAGCAAAATATGTTCTTCATGCTGCCTTGTTGCAACTTGTGCTTGAGATATAATTTCTTGCAACCTTTCTTGTAAAATCGATACCTCATCCGTGTTTCCATTTTCTTCTTTTGGCTTTTCATACTGCTCTAGCCTTTTCATTAGATCTTTTCTTATCAGGAGAGCAGCGTGAAGCTTCTTCTTAATTACATCTTTATCTTTGGATATTTTTCTATTTTCCGCTTTGAGATGATCATTTTCTTTGTTCAGCTCACCATTTTCTAAACTCTTGGAGTCAATGCCATTTTGAGAGAGTAGAATATGCTCTTCCGACTGTTGTAACTTATCCTCTAGCGTCTTCATTAGGCTTTGGTACTCTTGCTCCATGATTTGCAATTGTTTTTGTTGACTGCCATTTTCATCAGCAAGTTTTATCCTTTCATTTGAGGCAGATTCTATAACATGGGCTATGGCAATATCTTTGTCCTTCAACTGCTGACTGAGCCCTGCGAGTAATTCCTTCTGCTGACTTATCTGAATGCTCATGCAGTCAATTTGATCAGCCTTTCCTTGCAACTCATGGTGTAGAGAAGCTTGATTGGCATTGGCCTCCTTCTCCTTTTCAAATGCACTGTGTTGCATACGGTTAACTTCTACTTGTAAGGTATGAATATGTTCATATGCGTCTTTATGACTCTTTTTCCCTTCTTCGAGATTATATTGTGCCTTACCTAGAGCTTGATCTAATTGGCACCTTAGCAATTCTAACTCGTTCTCCTTCTCCTGAACAGAAGCCAATATATTTTCCAGTTGTAGCCTTGATGCTGATGCCTCTAGCTCTTTAGTCTTAAGCTGTTCAGACCCCATTTGGATTGCTGATGCTGCATCTGACAACTTTTCTTGCAAATTGTCCAAGTCTTGTTTTAATGCATTAACTTTAAAATCTTTGGAATTCATTTCATTTTCAACACATTTCAACTGCTCCAAAAGGTCATTTTTATCTTTTGTTTCTCTATCCAGAACTAACAGCCACTCTTTCTCAGAATCTTGTAGAATTTGCTCAATCTTTTGAATGTTTGATTTTAATTCACAGATTTCCTGAGCTTTGACACTAACCTCAGCTTGAAGTTTCTCCTTTTCGGACATGGTTTTGTTCATGTTGCTGGTCAGCTGCTGCACGTCCTCCTGTGTAGACCTTGCATGTTCAACATGCCGTTTCTCCAGCGCCTCCTTCTCTGCAACAAACTTATTAGATTCCTCCTTCAAACTAATATTTTCATTATTGATGGAATTTAGATTGATCTGGTGCTTTTCTTTCAATGAACACATTTCCTCAGCCAGTCTTTTATTTTGGTCCTCCAGCTTCTGATTCTCAGAAACCAGGTGAGCTGACCTTTTGTCCTGGCTTGTGTACTGGCTGTTAATTGCATGAAGGGCCATTTCTCTCTGCTCAAGGGTCTCGGTCAAAAGATTGATCTGTTGTTCTACCTGAACATGTCGTGACTTCAGACTTTCTATCTCCATCGTCAACGATGATGTGTTTGTTTGGTACCTCGAAAAGGCTTCTTCATTTTCTGTCGACAGACTAGAATTTAACTCCAGAGTTCTCTTAAGTTCTTCCTTGGTTGACAATATATCCATTCTCAGGTTCTCTAAAACACTCTCTGCAGCTTGAAGGGCAGTGTTACTCTCACCAAGAGACCTTGAAAGAGCTGTCACATCATCAGTTCTTATGGTTAGTTGATTTCTAGCACTTTGTAACTCCTCTGAGAGATTTGCATATTTATCTTGGAGGCTGCTTAAGGCACTTTGCTTCTCTTCTTCAGACTTGCTGAAAAGTGCAGACTCTGAAGATAACAGCTGAACCTGACTTTGTAACCGTGATATCAACTCCGTCCTCTCAGTCTGAACAAGGGTTGTCTCTTTTGCTTTTGTTTGCATCTCCTCGAGAGACTTAGACTGGACTAAAATAATGGCTTCTTTTTCTTTCATGGTTTCTTTGAGACTTTGTATTTCAGACATTTGTGCTTGAAGACTGTCGTTTAGCTTTGAAACAGATTCCTGCATGTGCAAAAGCTGCTCTTTCAGGTTTCCACATTCTGTTTCTTTTGCTAACAAGTTTGAGTTCATGTTTTCTCTGGCTGCCAATGAAGTCCTCTGGAATTCAAGTATGCTGTGTTCTTTTTCCTTCAGAGTGGCTTTTAACACAGAGGACTCAGAGGTCACAGTGTCAATGTGTTTTCTCAGCATTACAATGGAATCTTCAAATTCAGTAACCTGTAAACTTAAACTGTGATTTTTGTCAACGGTCATTTTCATCTGATTCTCTTGATCAGCTACCCTACTGTGAAGTTCTGTGTTCTTCCAAACTCCATCGGTCAATTCTCCCTTGAGTCTTGCTATGGTCTCTACATTCATATCTATCTCACTTTGGAGATTTGCCTTTTCACCTGTAAATTCTGTCCGGATAAAACAAAGGTCGTTCTCATTCTTTTGCAGTATTGTCTCTTTATTCTCAAGACACTGCTGAAGGTTCTGAATTTGAGTCTGAAGCTGGGTGATGACCATTGACTTCTGGCTGGTCTGGCCCTCTGTCTCTGCAGACTTTGCCTGCAACTGCTGAAGGAAATACTCCTGTTGTTTTAAAGAGGCTTCTTTTTCTTGGACAGTTAAATTAAGACTTTCCTTAGTTAAACATGCTGTTTTCAGTTCTTCCGTCAAGTTAGACATCTTGGTTTCCATATCAGAGACTGTCATTTTGATTTTTGATAAATCTTCAAGTAAGTTGGACTGTTCAGTCAATGTTTTCTGAAGCTCTGAATTTAACAGTGCCTTCTGCTCATTCAGTTGTTGAATATTGTTCCTGAGATTGTCTACCTCAGTTTTCCTCTCATTCACTTCATTTACAAGTTGCTGGTTCTCTGTTGAAAGCGTTTCAACAGCAGATCTAAGGTTATTGATTTCAATATCTGTCTTTCCTGAATCCTCACTCATCACAGCAAGCTGATTGGTGAGCGATGCCACAAAGTCGCTTTTTACGTTCAATTCATCTTTGTGATTTTCAAGGTCATGTGATACGTTTCTCAAAAACTGCTCTTTTTCTTCCATTTGTCGATGCAGCTTCAAACTTTCCTCATTCAGTAATGCAGCCTCTCCCTGCATCTTGGATACAACATCTTTCTGTAGCATCAATTCTTTATGAAAAGCAGAGCATTCTTCAGTTTTTTGCTGATACAATATGTCTTTCTCCATTAGCCCTGACTTAAGAGCAGACCCTTGTTCCTGAAGAAGAGACAACGTTTCCTGAAGTTGCCCCATTTCAACATTCTGGTTTTCAATGCAAGCACATTGCTGATATAAGGTTGTTTCCTTCTCGGTCATTGAAATGTTGAGTTCATTAACTTGTTTTGTCAAATGGACCAATTGTTCTTGTAAAGATCCAGCTTGCTCTTCTTTCTCCCTTAATGTGTCTGACAGATTCTTGCATTCAGTCATTTTAAGCAGCAAACGTGTGTCTGTCTGTCTGTTTTGCTCAAGGGCATTGTTTAATTCAGCTGTTGTTAATGCAAGTTCATCTTTGTTTTTCAAAAGGTCTTCAATTATGTTACGATTTTCTGATTGTTGTATTTCAACCCCTAGAACCTTCTCTTTAAGCAGGTTCTTCTCAGATGATAGTTCAGAGACTGACTGAACCTTCTGTGCTAAGTCTTCTTGAAGTCTTTGATTTTCTTCGGTGAGGTTGATGACTTTAATGCTTAAGTTTGAGTTCTGCTCAAGCGCCCCTTTAATTCTTCCATCTAGCTCATGTGCTACCTGTATCTGCTGAGCCAGCTCTTTTTCCCTGATTTCACAAGCAGCACGCAGTTGGTGATTTTGCTCTGTAAGTGCCTGGATGTGACCATGGAAACCAGACAATTCTTCTTGCTTTTGTTCCAGTTCCTTTTTCAGCCTAATGTTATCTGCATCAAAGTTGTTCAGGCTTGTCTTCGTCTCTGCCTTTTCAGATTCTAAACTTGTGACATTTTCCTCAATGACAGCGAGTTGGTGGTTAAGCAAAGTAACCTTTTCATCCCTCTTGAGAAGATTTTCTTTGTATTTTCTACATTCTTCCGTTACATTTTCCAACGCGTCATCTTTGTCTGCAATTTGCTGGTGGAATTTAGAGCTTTCTACCTGAAGTGACTCAATCTCTGCCTGCTGTTTTGATACAACAGCAGTCTTTTTGACAATATCATCTTTGAAAATGATGCACTCCTCCTTTATCTGTGTTAAAAACTGATCTTTCTCAATGAAATCAGACTTCAGGGATAAGTGCTGTTCCTGAAGTAGAGACAATGTTTCTGTAAGTTCGCTTTCTTGGTTTTGCTGGGTGGTTATGACTGCCCTGAGATCTGTCATGGTCTGCGCGCTCTCTTTTATGCTCCCCTGGAGCCTCTCAACCTGAGAAGTTACACTTTGATTGCTTTCTTTTAGCAGGGTTACCTCGTTTTCCTTCGCACTCAGCAATAGATTAAGATGATGACATTCATTGGTTTTCTGTAGCAGAGTTTCTGAAATGGACTGAGAACTTTGTTCAAGGACTCTGTTCAATTCCTGTTTTTGAACACTCAACTCCTCCATGTCTCTTTGCAGGATTTGAATCATTTGGCTCTTCTCTGAATTTAGTTTTTCAAACTCCATTGTTTTCCTATCCAGCACAATTTCAAGTTCAGAAACACTTTTGGTTTTCACTGTTACTTGCGTTTCAAGTGTCTCTTTTTCATTTGTAAGGTGATTTACTTGGCCCTCTAGATTTGAGTTAAGCTGAAGAGCAGACTTAAGTTTTTCACTGAGTTGTTCTACATTCTTCTTTTGTAAATCAAGCTCCTTATTCAGCGCTTTAAGTTTGCCCTGAAGCTGCTGTTTCTCAGTTTTGGTGTTTTTAAGAAGATTCCCGAGTTTGGAGATATTTTCTAATTTATTTTCGAGTTCTTTTCCTACCTTTAAATTGTCAGATTCTCTGGCTTGCAATTCAGTGATTAATTTGTGTTTTTCAATTTCAGCCTGTTCTTGGCTGGATTTAAGTTGGTCCCCTAAAATCACTATTCTTTCAACCTTTTCTTGCGTCAGATTTTCTAATTGCTCTTGTCTCGCCAATTGTTCTTCTAGTTGTTTAGATAATGTTTGCACATAATTGTTATGATTTGCCACATCAGATAAAAGATTGTTACGTTCTTCTTTGAGTGATTTGAGTTCTTGTTGAAAAACCTGATCTTTATCGAGTAGCTGCTGCTGAAGTTTTTCGTTCCAAGATGCTTTGTCTTTGAGCTGCAAAAGGATTCCCTCGG
>JAOTIX010000030.1:469808-481716 GCA_027123715.1 Gaidropsarus macrophthalmus
CCGCGCCGCCCCCCCCCCCCCGCCCCCCCCCCCCCCCCCCCCCCCCCCCCCCCCCCCCCGGGGGGCCGGCGCCAACACAGAAATCGCCTTGCATGTGGGACAGAAGGACGAATCAAGCCAAGCCTGCTAGCTAGACGTTTGTAACGACTAAACGAACATCCCATGTATTGAAATGCCTTCGGTAGCTAACGCCTGTTACGATATACTCTTACATTCCTCAGGTGGAAAGCCTCCCCTTTCATCTCTGTGTCTTACCATTACTTCCCCTTTCTGTCGTCTGCTGTGGCATTTATGAAATTGGTGCGTGCTCTGTTTGAAGTGTTCGAGTCGAGCATTTCCACACCAAACAGTTTACACATGGGCTCTACATTCCACCTGAAATCTGCCCAACAGGCAGAGCGAGTCACTCCATCGTAACGGCCGATACATGCGGCTGTCTCCTACCTTGTTTTGATTCAGTTTGATGAACTGGCCCCACTCTCAAATTAATTGAATAGCCCTGCCTTAGACTGTGTTCATCATGTCATGTTTCAAGTGAGTTGTGTCTTCTTCAGGAACTACAGTCCAGAATTGCTAGCCAGAAGCTGAGTGAATCACTGAAGGTATCCATGGGCAGCTTTATCCCTGACAACGGGCCTATGGCTGCCTACCGAGAGGTGCATGACGATGGAGCCCAGCTATCTTCAGAAGAGGACTAGTCCCTGAGATGGGAAGAATAGGGGAAAACTAAGCCAAAATCTCTGTGTCTTGGGTCTTCTTGCTGATATCCTGCTTCTGGTTCTGCGTGCAGTCCTGAAACGATTTATCATACCATCACATGCTTTGGGAAGATAGATTGTGAACTCAGGTGAAGAATGAGGACTTGCTAACTAACTTTGTCATGTCCTGCTAAGTAATAGTTCATTTAAAAAAATAATTATGAAATCAAAAGCTATTGTCGTATTCCACATACACAATGACACATGTATGTCATGACATATGCTCGCTTAAAGTTATAAGCATAAGCCATTTTATTTATTCATTCAATAAATACAATCAGTAAAATGAAAATATTGTCTTTTAATGCAGTCGTATGGTGATTGTGATTTCAACTAGAAAACCAACTATTTGATACCATACTAACATGCCCCATCGTATTATTTAGTGGTTTGTTAAAGTAATGTTTACATTACTTAATAACCAAACATTAAGATGGCTTCAGCCGCATAAGCAGTCCTTTGTCAGTGGATCTTGTGTTCAATAAAACTATGTCATTTTCTAAACATCCCTTTCTGTGTGAGATGATTTCACATTCTTCAGGTCAACCAGATATTGGAAGTATGTTCGCAATTATCCTATACAAAATCTACATCAAGTATTAAAGGGTCTTTCAATTGAGTGAATTGTTTTGATGCAGGTAACTGAATTGCAAAAAAGCAATCATGCAATTCTTAATCCTGCCATGGATCAATAATGATCAAGTATGGCAATATTTTCTGTTGGTGGTACTCAATTACCATAGAATGCATATGTAAGTTATATGTACTAAATCACCCTAATCTATCATTGTTTTTAAAGACACAAATGTTGTGTTTTCATGTTAATAACACGCCTTAGGGAAGGTTTGAAACTTTTATTTATGTACCAATATGTACTTGCTGAGTGTAACGTGACACAAAAATGAGTCAATATTTGTTTCATGTGAACCAGTATGTTGTGGTGTCCAGTATATATTTTTTCAGACTTCATTGCTTATCTTTTAAGCCATTGACTCAGACATGTCTGAATTCTTTCCCAATGTTATCTAAAAAGCAATCTGTGACACACTTGATAAGATTATTAGAGGAGGTCGTGAAATATGGAAGCTGCAACATCTGGGTTGTGTTTAGATGATGTTGAGGCTGGGAATGGCAGCCGATGATGAGATGGCAGAAGAGGGAAGAGACTTGGAAAAGTGCTCCATTTCTCAAGTTTGCTCATTTACAGTAGATAAGATGTGGCAGTAACTATTTTCCCCTTCTTACCAAACAGACTGTTCCTATAACTCCTTAACTCCAGGTTCTCTTATGATTGTTTCATTGTTCAGGGTTTTTTGTGTGCAGAAGAGCCTTTAAAGAGGAGCTTTAATTAGAAAGAAGAGAGCAAGGGGAGCTGTGGGGAAATGAGGGAGATTTCATCTGGTGGCTGATGCTCCATGATAACCTTTGGTAATCGCTGCTGAGACATTGGTGGGAAAAAAAAGAAAAAAAGCAACATCTGGCTGCTGTGGTTTGAGAACAGACGTAGGAAAAGTGGCCTTCAGTGTTTTGGTGCCTCCTACACATTCAAGCACCTGATCTCAGAATAGCATTTACTCGGAATTTAATCGCTTTCTGTGGTCTATGTAGTTTACACACTACACTTTCAGCGATCTTGCGGCATTGGATGAGTATAACTCTCGTGAGAAGAGGAGTTACTCCTCACCTCCATTGTAAATGAGGATTCTTCCTCAATGGTCTCCAAAGAAGAAGATGGGAGACAAACCAAGTTCCTCTGATAATAACTATCTTTGAGTAAGACCCAGTGAGGATTACCCTTGCACTGGTATTAATTAGGGCATAACCAGTACTATGTATACAATTGGAGGCTGTTACTAATTACGGGGCATATTTCTTTGCTGTAGCTTTACATAATGGATGGAATCTTGGGGAAAGAATGACTGAAAAGTTGTTAAATGGAGAGAAGTCTGTGCAGCCCTGGCCTCAAATTAATATTCTCTCAAAGTAGTCTGCAACCGATTTGCCCCAACTCTCGAGGCCAAAATCACACATCTCAAGGGAGCAGAAATAATTTGGTGTTCGGAGGGGGAAAATAGTATGTGATTTCATAAGCTGTTCTTCAAAGGCAAGTCAACTCTGGCTTACCTTAAATATGTGATGTATAGACTGGCATTAATAACGATTTTGACTCCCAGTAGAATCATTGCATTATGTCTGCCATGTTACAGAGGCTGAGGTCATGCTTTTCCCCTCCTCTCTGATGTTTTGTGTTATTTTAAAAAGGGGATGTACTGCGATGAAGAAGGAAAAAACACCCTTAGCTGAATCATCTGAATTCAGGGGATGAGAAGCACACACGCACACACCCACACATTCTAACCTATGATGCACTAATACTGATGGGTATAATTGTATTAGTCCAAAGTTATACAAAATAAGTCTGACTCACACTGGTCTGGTTATTCTTCTTCAATGAGAAAGAAAAGGGGAGTTTTTTCTCCGGGAAATTAGAGGTGCTGTTATTTTGGGCGTGGCTCCAGTTCCTGCCAGGCCTTAATTGGATTAGATGGATTAAGTCATGAAAATGGATAGATGGATTTTGACCGGTTTGACTGTTTGCCTACTTTTCAAGTTAACATAACATCCAGTTGCCTTTAATTTCCCTGCGCTTAATGCTCACGTCTTGGTTGTTTAAAGCTGCATACATCAACCAAATTGCCAATGTACCCTTCAATCTACCACGATTAAAAAAGGCATCTCTTGTAGTAATAGCAATCGGACAGTTGAGGGCAGTAATGCATCTTCACACATTCTTTCTCGGCTTGCATTATAATTAACCATATCCAGCCGGCAGATTATCATATTATGGCTCCATAAAATAACATTTGACCATCTATATTACAATAAAATGTTTTACTTAATTTAGTTTTTGGGTTAAAACGATGAAAACAAAACCTTCATGAAAGCAAAACTATTAGCAAAGTGAATGCAATCTACAATTGCGTTTCAAATGTAAAATATGTTTGTAGGAAACAACGATGCACTACGTGAATTGGAGCAGCAGTGAGCAGATGTGCCTCTGTCAGGGAACAGCCTAGAAATCCCCCGATGAGACCCAGTAACACTGACTCACAAGACAAATCTTTAAACACACTATTTGGTATGAACACTATGTCGAGGAAAGAACTCCCACCGCCATATCGACTTGGAAATCCTTGCATATAGCCCTGTGGCAGAAAACAAACAAAACAAAAACCGAAAAAGAGAATAGGAGGAGAAGGTAGGGTCGACAGAGAAGGAGGAGGAGGTGCAGGAGGAGAAGGGGGTTACATTGGTTTTGAGATGCGCGGCTCGGGCCAAGAAGCTGCCAACGGCCTCCATAGCCGCCCCACGTCCGGGCTGGCAGCGCATTGAGCGGGCTGTTTTAGGGGCCTGTCAGAGACCCATCACAGCCAGCACGCCGTCCCGGTGGGGATGTGGTACGAGCTGCCAGGGCACGGCAGGGGGGGTTGGGGGGCCAGAGTCCTCCCGCACAGCCGTTTTCTCATAATGAGCAAGAAAAACTCCCGTTCTCGCATCCAGATCCAACAATGCACTTTTTTTTAACACAACTTTTTCTTTTATAGATCTCTGGTTGGGGGGGGAAAACACACTGGCCTCGAGGATGTATGTAGGCTACTTACAATCAAGTTTTGGGTACCCTTGCGCTCAGGCTTATTGAAAGTATTCTTGAATGCCCAATTCCACCAAGGTTGTGAATTATAGTGGTTAAATGTTACATGACTATGGAGCAGTATACAATGTAAGGGATAGTGCAATATATGAACACATGAATCGTCATGGGAATTGGTATGAAGACATATGCTGTAGCCTAGGTAAACAGTGGTTCAGTGAACTGTAGCTCTCGGTAATATCTAGTATGGAAAGAAAAGAAAGGTTATAACAATGGCCAGGGAATGGCCATGACATTAACTTTAAAACCATACTGCATATTGGGCAGATCCCGGTCTTCTTTCCGTAATACTGATGGGGAGACAGTGAAGGGAACTCCGTTCCGCAACTGCATTGCGTAATTGTAATTTGTAAGTGAGATTGTGTTTATTAGGTCTGCATCAGACACAATGGTGCTCTGCCCTGGGCGCCGCGTTGTACTACTAAAAGTTGTAAAACAGTTTGTGAACGAAAAAAAAAATAAAAATAGGCAATCCTCCTTTGTCCAACAATTATGGGGCCTCTATATGGAATTGCTGGCTTGTTTATATGCTGTAATGTTGTGTTCATGCCAAGCCAGCTCCAAGCCCCCCGGCCAGGTGTTTTTGATTGCAGTGTAGTTTTTAGGGGGGGGGGGGGGTTTGTGGTGCACAGAGTCAGCAACACAATACAGGATAGCTGGCAATATGTAGGATATATATCAGGAGAATACATGGGAGGAATGTGTTTGGGGCCAACACCTCCTGAGAAAATAGGCTTCGTAGACACAAAGAAAAAAAACAGCATTTCTGTTATTGTGTACTTTTTTTATCACCACATGAGTGAGATTTAAATGGATTTTCATTTAACGATACAATTTGGCAGCGGTAAAGTAACTCCACAAATGACTAGCGGTCAAACATGCATTTAATAACAACGAGGAGGTTGTGTGTACACACCCAGTCCTAAACTTAGCCAGATGCTCCATAGAAAATCTATGAGCAGAGGAAGAACATGTAGTCATGTATTGCTCCAAACAGATAACACAATAGTATTTTTCCAATCCTGGATGTGGTGGATTCTTCCTATGGGATTCAAATACATATAGGAACAGTACAAATTGCTGTTCTGTAACAAGTATCTTTCACATCTTTCATCATTTTCCCTCTCCCCTGTTTATGTCACCAAAGATGTTTGCTGAAATAATATGGCACTGTTTGTCCATTGACGCAACAACATGCGCATAAGGGAGAAAGGCATAGATTGAGAAGCAGTAGGGACATACAAATAAAAAACTAAATGATGACTAATGATACGATGAGATGCACCATGGTTACCGGCTATCAAAGACATTCCATTATACACATATTAGGGCTGGTGCTTGAGAGGAGGTATGTGTCATGTGTTTAGAGAACTACACCCTCCTGAGCAACGTCCACAGAATCACAACAGAGAGTGGGGTGGGGTTGGGTGGGGAGGGCGAGTGAAGGAAGGCACAATGTCACCCGCCCCAGCCAGTGTCAAACGATTCATAAAGGTCTGTTTTCCTTCCTGTTCATCTTTCTTTGCGGTCATGCATGACACATAACGACATAAGAAAGAAGGGCCGTGACCAATGGAGAATGTATCGCACGCCGGCCCGACTGCGTCCGCGCTGCAGATGGTCCTGGTTTCGCTCTGCGTGTATCCCCCCGGCCCGCCTCCTACAGGTGCACCAGCGCTGGCTCATAAAAAGCAAAACGTGTGGAGGGGATGGTATGTGTGCGTGAGTGTGTGCATGTGTCTTTGTGAGAATGTGTGTGTGTGTGTGCGTGAGTGTGTGTGTCAGTGTGTGTGTGCGTGCATGTGTGTGTGTTTGTGTATGTGTTTGTGTGCGTGTGTGTGTGTGCGTGCGTGTGTTTGTGGTTTTGTGTGAGTGTGTGTATGTGTGCATGTGTGTGTTTGTGTGCGTGTGTGTGTGGGTGCGTGTGCGTGTGTTTGTGTTTGTGTGTGAGTGTGTGTATGTGTGCGTGTGTGTGTGTGTGTGTGTGTGTGTGCGTGCATGCACATGTTAATGCGTCTTTGCCAGCTTAGAGTGGTGACACATCTGTGACATGCTTAGCGTTGCGGGGGACACGGCTCCTGTGGAAGGCGCTGTCTCTAACAGCGGAGCCATGCGTTCCATTCCCTTCCATCATTTCTCTCCCAGTGAAGTCCCAGTGTCAACAGGAAGCATAGGACCAGCCGGACCTGATGGTACTCTGCAAGGAATGCTGGGTAAATAGAAGACACACAGACGCACACACATGCATGCATATATGCAGGCACACACACACACACACACACACACACGCTGGCACATGGCACGTAAACACACACACACACACACACACATTCATACATGGCACATAAACACACACACACACACTCATACACACACGGACATATGTACATGGTCATGCAGGCGTGCACATGCATACACACCAACATCCCACACCAGTACAACACCCCAGACAGATTTTTGGTGAATTAGATAGCCTGCATGCTTCAGTGCAAGAGGAAAGCGATCTGATTTTGTGTTTGTTTTTGTAGTGGTCTGTTCTATTCTGCTGACACACCCCTGCTTTAGGTAACCATGCCCCACCAAATAATGAAATATCCGACTTCAAAATTCCACTTTGATCTTGTGGAGGTAATTATAGATGTAAGGTCTACCGAGTGAACGGGATACAACAAAGGGATTACGTGTTACAATGCCAGCTCAGCCTTTGTTTTGGTAGGTAAATGACATTCCAGACCTTGAAGATCTTATAATGACATTACATGTGAGCAGCAACAGCCAATAGGGCTGGATCGTTGTGACCTCACATCCCAGTCATTACCTCCATTTTGGAAGCATTGGAGAATTTCAATATATTTTATTGTGTTGGTTGTAATGTCGTTTTTGAACCAGTTAGCATTGTATACATGGATGGATTAACGTCAAAATTGTAGGCCCATTTTTGCCAGGTTAAAACAGAGCTTGGGCGTGTTTCAACATTTCAGCATAATTTCACCCAGATTTCAACATTGATAGTTGGGTTTGTGCTCATGGGATACATCACTGTCTGTGGGCGTTATTTACGTTACAGTGTGAGTGGGGATTTGTAGTAGGAACTCCCTGGACAACTTTCTACATACTGTGTATCATACTAGGTTGACCTGGTATTTATCACATATGCTTTCCCTCATTTGCGAAAAGAACAAATGAGGAATTCCATTCTCAAGTGTCAGTGCCACTTGCAGTTTACATGGTGAATAAACACTTTAAACTGTATATTTATTTCACAATGTTCCTTGGCTGAGAGAGTCCACCCAGAATGTATTTACTGTTTGGAGATAATGTTACCGCTTCGATTTCCATAACAGCTTGGGCTAAACAGAGAATCTGCCTGCCAACAGTTGTCAATATATATCATTATTATGTTGCCTCGTTATTTCAGCTTGTCATATCAAATTCTGAAGAAGCTTGGCCGGATACCACAATAACAACATTTCTCCAATCCATCTAGACATGTGCTGATTAAACATTTACCAAAAACCGCCTTACGCAATACCTTCTTCTTTTTTTTTAACACTGAAAGATTTTAAGATTGAAACTGAAAGATTTGGTGGCAAGGTATGTAATCCATCTCATGATCTCGTCCTTCCCAGTACTCTTATTACATGACCTTAAAATGCTGTGAGAAAAAGAAAATGTGTCATTGACATCTCATCTTGATCAGCATTTTTTTCTCCTCAACACGTCCGGCCAATAGTGCTCACTACCCAATACGAGATTACATCACCCCGATTTTTGAGAAATCTATTTTTGCACGTGCTCCTTGTGCCTGCTGAGAAACGACAGATGAACACATGGATTCCAGAGCATCTGGCCCCGACAGGGCTGACGTTGGCTCAGCACATTTGATGACAACCCAACGTTACATTGTTTAAGCAGAAGAGACAGGTAGGCTAAACATCCCAACACACTCATGCGTCCTTAACTGGCTGGATTGGCTGGATTTTAAACCCCCCCCGGAAAGAGGGAGGAGTCCCGCGCTCCAACGTAGTCGCCTTTAAAACACACCGCGTGGCCTTTGCTCCACACTATCGATGGTGGATATACTTAAGGATCGTTTAGGCCTGAAACACAACAAAAAAAATGCAACAAAGAGAGAAATCTGGCACGGAAAGAAGGAAACAGCTGTGGTGGCCTCTGTGGCCCAAGGTCCTGGGTGATTTGTCTTCAATGCTGACACCTGCAAGCCATTTCATCAGGATTTACAGGCTCAGTGCTGGACGCTGGGGAGAGAGACAAACTGTTTTTACAGCAAATGATGTGGAACCCTGTGTTGTTAGTTGTTGGTCAGACTTGGTCGGAGTTTGCAGCTCTTTTGAAAACCAAGTGAGGATGATGTGCTTTTATGTATGTTCAAAATGTTATATTTAGGGAGTCGCAAATAATGGGGGATGGGGGACACATGTGTGCTTGTATCACCGGGTGTTTTTCATATGGTGTGATGGCAAGAACGAGAGAGAGAGAGAGAGAGAGAGAGAGAGAGAGAGAGAGAGAGAGTGAGTGAGAAATGGAAGGAGAGAGAGAGGGAGGGAGAGAGAGGGGTGGGGTTAGAAAGAGAGGGGGTGAGAGAGAAAGAATGAGGGGGGATAGAGAGAGGTGGAAAGAGGGGGGAGTGAACAAGGAAAGGGGAGAGAGAGAGGGAGTTAGAGAGAGAGAGCTAGACAGAGGGAGAGAGAGAGGAACAGCAAGGGGGAGAGATGGAGGGAGAGGGGAGAGATGGAGGGAGAGTGGGAGACAGATAGAGAGGGGAGAGAGGGTGCGAGAGAAAGAAAGAGGGGGGAGCGAGAGGGAGAGAGAGAACAAGATTCAAAGACAATTAGTTTGGGGAGCTTGGGACAGGATATGGAGTTCACATAGATGATCATTAGCAGGGACTCAAAGGGAGGAGTGTACCACCATTTAGTGGCTCAGAACACAGCTGCTGCTGCTCCGCAATGTGAATCATCTGTGTCATTACTTTGGTTTCGACTCCGTTTATATAAACTGTGTGTTTTTTTTTCGCCAACAGAGCGACCAGCGTTCCACCGCCATCTTAAGCAGCGGGTTTCGCGGTGGCTGTCACTAATACCAATGAAGCAGGGGGGGGAAACGTTGTAGCGATGGAGCTAACAAAAAAATGCATTGAGAGACACAAGCGACCGCATCTCTCCCAGGAAGCCAGAAGTTGAGCATTGTGGTGACGCACACATTAGCTTATCATAAAAATAATAATCCCATGTCGTTCAAGTGACTTGGCCAAGTCTGACCAGAAGAAAAACAATACCCATGGGATTGTTTATTTCACTTAGTTTGGTTTAACCCAAAGTATTGTAGGGTGGGTTTGTGTTTGGGGAAGCGAATTGTTGTTTCAGGGATTTATTTACTGTTGCGGATAAAAGGGACCTTCGTAGAGTGACTGGTGTGGAGGAGAGGAGACGAGAGGAGAAGATGAGAGGAGAGGAGAGGAGAGAAGATGAGAGGAGAGGAGAGGAGAGGAGAGGAGAGGAGAGGAGAGGAGAGGAGAGGAGAGGAGAAGAGAAGAGAGGAGAGGGAAAGAGAGTAGAGAGAAGAGGTAGGGTGCACATGAATCATCTCCCATCCTTAGGAAACACATTCGAGGTACCACGATTTTAATTCTGAAGGTAACATGAACCCACCTCGCCCATGTCTTACTTCTAGTTCTGACCTCTAGATTACAGGTGCAGAGCCAATGTGTAATAGGCTCCATGTTTTCTGAATCCGGTTTGATATGTTGTCTTTCATCTTTGGCCATAGAGCTCCCCTTCCACCCTGGAGAAAGAAACACAACTTGCCAGAATAGAAAAGTAAACTTAATAACCTACTTCCTCCCATATTTGCGAGACTGTGCCATTTGCACCCTCCCCATGTTTCCATGGCCACAGCATTCCTGAAAACCTTACATATCAGTTTGAATATCAGAAAATGATTTCCATCTGGGTTGTATTTAAATCATGCACTTCCTTGTTGTCCCGTTTAAGTAATTCTGGCTGTTTTGTGGACTTGATTGTGAACATTTGAATCAAATGTGTGTGTGATTATTGCCAGATAAGGGAAAAACGTTTTGAATGGGAATTAAATGGGGTGGGAATACATCTAATCACACATTGTTATGGATATTTCACGGTGTTTCACATTTCATGTGGTTATCACTTATAAATTACCACTTACACGCAAAAATGCTACACAAAAGCAAAAAATGGTTTGTTAATATAATCACTTATTATCATGCAATAAAGTCGAAACAAAGAAACAATGAACAGATCCACTTTGACAGTTACACACATAGTTTTACTTAGTTGGTTTCAATGTGCTCTCCCAAATATTCTCCTATGTCACAGTTTTAAGGCCCACTCCTCTGGTGGTTATAGTGTTCAAACAACTAAACAACAATATACTTTTTGTTTCAGTGTTAGGATTTTAGAAATGTATTTTTTGTCTTACTGTTTCAACTGTAATATATTTAGGGTTAAAAAAGATTCACCATTAAATATAGAACCATTTAATCGTTGCAAGCCCTCAGCTAAGACGCGCTTTCCTGCTTCTATTACTCTTTTCTTTTTTGAACTCACAATTTTATTTTGTTCTATTTTATATTATTCATATTTGCCCCCTTTCCCCCTTTTTTCTGTATCTCTGTAAGTTGGCACGGCCGGGCCTCCCCCTCCTGTCCCTGTGTTCCTCTTTTGTCCGCGACCACACAGGGACGTAATGTCGGAGGTACATCCTGGCTGGGTGGGCTGGCTGCAGGGGAATGCGGCTGACAGGATCAGCCCTCAACGGGCGATGGGAGTAATGCGTGTAGACAGTGTAAAACCAAGTCTTTTGGAGATCTGTGGGGAAAGCAGCGCTGTGCCATTCTGAATAAACAACGCCGCCTCTCTGGAGCCCTATGGGAGCCCGCGGTCTCCTCCTATGCACGGGACCCCTCCGGTACCTTCACACTCATTAGGGCCCCGGGGAGCGCTTCCTAATCCCGAACATCCTAAAGAATACTCATCAGGTGCAAATAAATAAATAAATAAGGGGGGAAAATGCAAAACAGGATACGCAACCGTAGAACGCGTCGGGATTGGAGATGCTGTGTGTGATAAAGAGACATTTGTGCTTTGGAACGCCTGCTTGCTTGTGTAAGCTGGCAACGTTGTGACTTAGCGGCAGGATCTGGCCACACCGTGTGAAGTTCCATGGAGTAATGTGTAATCAAGCATCGCGGTTGCTGTGAAAACCTGTGGCAAGTGGCACGCCAAACCACCCATAATTACCTTGTAGCATTTAGCACATACTTAACAAAACAAATGGTCTGGAGAGGGAGAGAGACAAGACAAAGAGAGAGAGAGAGAGAGAGAGAGAGAGAGAGGGTGTGTGTGTGTGTGTGTGTGTGTGTGTGTGTGTGTGTGTGTGT
>JAOTIX010000030.1:553794-566470 GCA_027123715.1 Gaidropsarus macrophthalmus
GTGTGTGTGTGTGTGTGTGTGTGTGTGTGTGTGTGTGTGTGTGTGTGTGTGTGTGTGTGTGTGTGTGTGTGTGACTAACCTTCCATGGGCGTGGAAGTCAAGCTGCAGCGTCTTGTCTTCGTGAGAGACAGCTCTCTTTGCTCTCTGGTGGCTGCTGTGCAATGCTTCTGTGTCGTACGATAGCCCCTCATAGTGATGGATGTACTTGTTCAGAGACTTTTCAAACTGCCCTAGAAACAGAATGTAGGGGATTCATCACGATTGGTTGAACAGAGGGAAAACACCACAGCAAGTCATTGGCACAGATTCATTCTGCCATAGAGACATAGGGACATTGACATAATCAAAGATGATAGTGATTTACGAGTGGGGTCCCAAACCATACTTGCAATGAACATTGCAGGAAGACCCGTGCCAACCCATCAGCAAAGGCACAGTACTTGCGTGCTATCGTGTTACCTAGACAGTCTGCAGCAGCAGTGCATAATGCGAGGAGGCAAACCACCCACTCGACACCATGGCACAGTGGCCAAAAAAGTAATTATTGGCAAAGCTCACAATTTATGGCCAAAGCTATTGGCATCATGGGCCTATAAACCAACATAGACCTACGTTTAATTGTGTCCAACAGGTAGGATTGACAAAAGGTACGTCTATTGGCATTCTGTTGTAACAATTCGTACACGTCTCAAATGGGCCAATATATTTTAGTGGACTGAAGATGACTTTAAACATCATGGAAATATTTTGATAACAAATAATCCATGTAGTTGTGCTGTGGACAATTGTTGGTCGCTTCCATAAATTGAGTTTCTTACACTTTCACTGCACCTATTCAGTAAAGTTTGATAGGATTTGGTTTGGTTTGTGTCTCTTCTTCCGCTGCTCTTCTCTACAACTCAATCAAAATAAAAACTCAGATAATAATAATGTGAAGCTGAAGGGTAGCTTATGCTGCTTGAAATTTACAGAATGCCAGGAAAATAGGTGCATTTTCAAAAGTATTCCAACTGTGAAGAATCCAGTCTGTCAAAAGTATAGACTAAACCTGAAATGTGTGAGCCTTTCGAAAGAATTTTTGCGTTGACAGGTAGGTATTTGGCACATAGGAATATGAATAACGGGGCATTCACAATGTTGATTCACATGAGTAGCCCCATGCTTGAATAGCCCATCTCTATCTTGACCCTAGTTCACACACTTCTGTTGGCCAAGGGCTGTGTTTGCAAGTAACCATTATCTACATTGGAATGGAAGAGTTGGAGTTCCAACCACTTTGCCCTGATGTACAATGGATATTTAGGCACCATCTTAAGAAAATTGTGGATTAAACTTCCTTGCCCAATATTGTGTGAAACATAGTCGAGCAAGCTAAAGTTAGTGACCGGAACTGATACTGATCAAAACACTCCTATCTACACTGCGAATGGGAATGGGGCAGGATTCACCACTGGAGGCCGTTGCAGGCAAGCGGTAACATGTTGAGGAATGACATTCCAACAATCTGTATGATTAACAGCAAGTAAGGAAAAACAACTTGGGATAATTAACAGTGCAGATCTCCCTGAGATAGAACTCCTCCACTTCCCGGTGAGCTGGTGGTTACCTTGCAGCGCAGGTAAATTGAACACAATCAAGTGACACCTGAAAGCCAATCATTCTGAATAAATATACATCTGAAATGTGCACATGTATAGATAGGGCTACCAACAAACAGAGAACACATGTTAAAGCGTTAAATAGGAATAGTCCATCCACCTGATGAGAAGGTGACCATATTGGGATCTGTGGCACATGTGCCATCAACATGTGTCTCAACTTGCTACTCCGGTGACCACCCAATATCTGATTTCACTCCACTCAATAGTAGAAGCATACAGGCTTCATGACTGTAATACTGTAATGTAATGTACTGATAAAACATCTGAGACAAAGCAGTGTTGTATAGGATCAACTGCAGTGTTGTATAGGATCAATTAGCCCCCTGTATCTGCAATACAGGGGGCTAATAGGCAAATTGCACCCTAATATAAACATGCCCGGACGTATCTCTTTCAGTAACGATTTCACCAATTATTTTTTATATAAATCTTTCCTAGCCAGCTGCAAACACAAAAGTGTAATCCTCATCTGGTTTCCATAGTTCCTAGTTCCATAGTTCCTAACTGGATAAACAGCTCATTATGTCATGAATGAACACTGTAGAAGCCCACCCCCATTTACTTTTACACACCCACACACCTACCTATATATCTGGATGGACCATAATGATTGATCTAGGACAGCGTTTGCCAAAGTGGGTGGATGTCAATTCATTTTAGGGGTACTGAAAAAAATCTCTTTCCAAACAGTCCTGTGCCTGACTAACGTAACAAAAACACATCTATGCTGCCCAGTGTTACCTTACCTCCCTCTCATCAATGAAGGAGGCACACACTGAAAGCTCTACACGTCTTTCTCATGGTCACTGACAGGCGTTGCCATGACAACTGAGGCATTTGTTTTAATGAAGAAAGCGTTCTTCATAGGTCAGCACCATGACCGTAAAACGTTTAGGAAACACATAAAGAAGATGAGGACAGGTAACGTTACTGGAGTTTTTGCTTCCCACTGTGAAGTCTTCCCTGGATATATTGCACAATCATAAAATGTACTTTTACGACTTTTTATAGTTTTTTTTAGAAACCACTTGCAGACTATAAGAACTGTTCCTGACCCCTACAACATACACCTGGGAACGCAGTCTCGCATACCAATTTGTACCAAGTAAACAAAGAAAAGAAATCTGTTGCCACTATCCCATAACTTAGGTCAGCACTCAATGATAATGAGTTTGCATTGCCTCAGTCAGAGTTGAACAAAGATGACAACAAACACAATCATACCTTAATTTGTACTTAGCAAGAGGTGCCAATCAGAGGAGCGTAACAAAAACGGGCCTATACATAATTCACGAAACACGAAAGTGATTCAAACGCAAGTTTGTGATTAAAATGTAAGTTTATGATTTTGCTGAACAACGCCCCAGCTTATTTGGCGGAAAGGCACTGCAGTCGAAAAGCAGCGAGCGGTAGGTTTAATCATAAAGATGTATGCACCAAAATACGACAGCTGCTAAAGCACCTGCACAACCACACTTTAGCCATGTTGCCATGCAGTAGTTCCCTTATTATACCTGGTGTTTTGTCTACAAATAAAGAAGTATGGTTCGTAGGGACTGCTGTTCGTTAGAATGACAAGAAACAAAAGCGAAATCAGTTATGTGCAAGATTAGCTTCCTTTAACTTTCCTTGTTGGCGAAGTTCGGTGCCGGTATTAAGTAAGTTAATGTCAGGAAGGATATATTATGAGTGATATTATGTTTAAACAAACACTTTCAGATTCAGGACTTATTAGGATATCAGAATGTTTAGGCAACTTGCTAGACAGCCTAGTGTGCCTGCTGCCCGCACGGTGAACATGTTTACCTATACTTCCCCACTTCCTCGTAAAATAAGATCATGTTAAAACACCGTCAAAAGCTTCTTGTAATAATGACTTTAGCTTGCGAAGTTGAATAGCCATGGCTTGACATATTCGCTAGATCCGATTACCCCTACAAGCGAACAGTGAACACTTCCTTATACTGTGAATCATTGCTAACTTACCTTTAACATTTCCGAGGAAGCCACATATGAGGATAATATTAACAATTTTCATGTCGGTTATGTAAAGTGTATGCTAAACCAACTCAGTAAACGATACACTGGTGGTACGAATTGAGCCGTTTGGTCTTTTACTTAAAGGTACAGTTTCCTGTCAAGCCAGCCACCATCACAACACGGTGTCTGTCCTCACAACACGGTATGTGTCCCCACAGCACGGTATCTCTCCACACCACTCGTGCTGACGTCACTGGTCCCCTCCCTTCCGGGGCTCTCGAGCTGTATTTTTGCTGAGCTAATCTGGGAACGCCCAGTTTGACGTCTCGTTTTCATGGAAAACACAGTATTGATTGAGACAATATATGGAATAATTACAGAAATGTACCACAATACATGACCCAATGCATTATCAAATGTAGTTGTATTTTTTTTTTGTATTTTGTATTTTTTGCCTATTATTACGTCAGAAAAAAAAGATCTTTTATGAATTGTACTTTTTATGTTTCAAACCAGGAAATGGGACATTTCCAAAGTAACGTATATTATTGGCCTACCATAGAGTTTCAATAATTAAATACATTTTAAGGTGAAAGAAAAATAAACCACACATTTCTAAGCAAACCATTTCCCGACATTTAAATTATGAGCATGGTCCTTCTGCCATCAAGTGGCACACAAAGTTCTTACCGTCCTTTGAACCTTCTCCTTTATCATAAAAGTCATCTTTTAGGTCATCTAGTAGTTCACACAGTCCAATGGAAATGACAAAATAAGTATTTGCACATTACACATATCAGGAAGTACGAGTTCAATTTGTATTCATATAGTTTTTATGAGGCCCTTGTATATTTTACTGAATTATAACTGCAAACACTGTTTATTTAATTATAACGGCAAACACACGACAAACATTGTAGGCTGGTTTTCCATCGCCCCCTTCTGTTCAGACCTGAGTTTAGCATGTCGATGACGTCACGGATAGAGTTGTCATGGCGTCCATGGGACTGAAGCTGGAGCTGCAATTTAGCTAAAAAAAAAAATCTGTCGACAGTTTGTAAATCGAAATGGAGAAAAATGCAAACCTGCATCAAGCCAGAGACACGACCTCACTGTCTCCTACGATTGCAGGAGATATAAAGGATGTTACAACGGTTTCTGGTATGAAAGGAACAAACGACAAATGCAAGAAGAGTGAGCCTTCGCTTAGTAGTAGTTTGGTTCACGTTAGTTGCAACGATGGCACCAGTACCGCCGTCAATGTCATCTCGCTGGCTGCGAAATCCGAAACAACAAGCACGATTGAAAGCCTCCCGTTGCATGGAAACGATATCGCGGGGATCGGAGAATGCCCGGAGCCAAAGGATCAGATCAGTAACGGGATGGAAAACGACTCGCTAGTGGCTTCAGGAAATAGCGAGGGTGGTACCTCAAAGTTGGTGAATAACAGAAAGGGTGATCTGCCCTCGACTCTTACAGATGCCTCGAATGTAAGAAACACAGGTGTTGTGCAAGTTGACACTTTGGGCTGCGATGAAGTCGAACACATTAAGCCTGTCAAACCAACACATCTTTGTCCGGACACAACGCTGTTATCGACCAACGTCAACTCCGAGATACCCCCTGCTGATCAGACCCTGTCAGACGGATTGCCAAGTACGAGTGACCCCGATCCAAGCTTTGTGGGCGAATCCCGTAGTATAGATTCTCTGGAGTCATTCTCCAATCTGAATTCCTGCCCCAGCTCTGAACTCAACAGCGCCTGCCTGGAGGAGCGAGGCTTGGCCTTGTCTCTGCAGAGCGAGTATGGTGCTGATGAGACTAAGGCTTCCTGCACCAAGGACCGAGGCGCCGCCGGCCAGTCCATCTACCACATCAAGTGGATCAAATGGAAAGAGGAGAACACTCCCATCATCACCCAAAATGAGAACGGGCCATGTCCACTCCTGGCCATCATGAATGTCCTTTTGCTGGCTTGGAAGGTGAGGTCCCTGGGAGATGATTATAGATTGATAAAGGACCTCCCAACATGATTTGATTAGGAATGGCCTGAACTCGTTGAGTAACACAGCAGGAGGATGGGTGATGTTGTATCATGTTTAACACGTGCATATTGTTTATTGGCACAGAGTGAGCAATGGTATGTTCTTTCCACAGGTGAAGATGCCTCCTATGATGGAAATCATCACTGCTGAACAACTAATGGAGTATCTTGGTAGGATTTCATCATCTTCATCCTCACTCAAAGCTGAAACATCTCTAAACACTTACTGCTTTTCACCACAGATTCTACCAATCCATACAAACCTTCTGTGGTCTTCTGTTTTGGTTTTGGAAAATGTATGTTTTTTTTACCACTTTAGAATATGTTTAATATGCTATAAGGCTGACGCACACATAATTTCAGTGTTATTAGGTTTCTCACCTTTTTATATACTATCAGAGGAATAGGAATGTTCTGGAGACTACCTCCCCTTTGGACAAATCCATGGCTGAAAATAAGGAACCATCTTATTTTCTCTGCACAGAACCCCCAAGCCTCCTCATAAGTACAGTGTTTATTCAGTGTCTGATTACTGATATCGGCGCTTATGGCAGTTTTTGTTTGGGCTCTTGCCTTACACTTACGCATTCTGGAAAAATCCCTAGCAGTCTATTTAACTCTCTAATGTCGAGTCACCCAGGGTGCATGGCTCACATATTCAACGTCTCTCATTTGCATTCATGCTTTCAACACATAAGCTCCACTTGACCAAAAAACCTTCCATGGTATTCATTTATTTGTGCTTCCTCTGAGTAGTAAAGAGACTCTTTACTCCACTGTACAATTATTACAGTTAGTGTGTGCAAGCTAAATAATGAAGCTAAATCTGAGACTACACTGTACAATTTATACAGTTCTTGGCAAGCTAAATAATGAAAGTTAGGTCACCATATGTCCTTTATTTATGTAAATTCCTCCCTCTGCAGGAGATTACATCCTTGACTCCAAGCCTAAAGAGATCTCTGAGGCACAGCGGTTAAACTATGAGCAGGTGAGCATTGCATTATTATTGCTTTACTACAGCCATATACGATGTACATGATGTAGTGGTCACAGAAACATCCATCTCCTCGGTCTTTATGCACGTAAATGGATGGTTCATGATGTTTAATAGGCGTATAAGCTGATAGTGTCTACATTACTGGTACAGAAATACTAATATATTGACAATGCTTACCTTCAATGTACTATCACAATGAATGGGATTTAATGTATTGACATTTTAAACTAGCTCAACAATTGTAATACATTTCTCTCCATCTCCTCACATAAATACACACAAGCTCATCTCAGTTTTGTCCAATCGGTCAAGCAAAAGAAAAGCATGCCTGAACATGCTAAATCCCCTGCACGCCCAGACTAGTTTTGTACATCTTAAGAATATTGTCGTTCATCAATCAAAATGTGACAAAATAATCAATTTGTATTGAATCCTCACATATATTTATCATCATCATACAGTTAGTTTTTTCTAGTTTTTTTCTAGTGGTAGCACAGAGCATACAGTTCCATACACAAAACTGCAAGTACTATGAGAAGTACTTGGCATTGACACACTCCGTAGTTGAACTAAAAAAGGTTGTCGGGTGAAGCCAAGCGTAGTGGCCTTGGGTTCTATAGGTTACATAAGACTTGAGAGCTAGCAAGCGATAAGTCGGGGTCGGATCATGCTGTTTCAAATGGCATCGCTCTCTCTTCATCTCGAGGCCCAGCAGCATTTGCGCTGATTCTTTGGCTCATATATAGAGCAAGGCTGTTTGAGTTCGGAGCTCCAGTATCCATAGCTCACCCCCCACCCACCCTGCTGGTGTGTTTCAGGCTTGCTTCTTTGTGTGCTTTGCTACACACTCTGTGTGTAGACTGAGTTTATATTGTGTGACTGTTGAAAATTGTGTATGTTGAATATTGTTGATTAACAGCGTCCGTAAGAAAGAATCTGTGACTTGCTTTTTAACTATGTGTGTGGATGTGTCAGGGGTGTATGATGTGGTCTGCCTAGCTTGGACGTTTGACAGAGGCTAGTTAGGGTGGAGGCCGTTTTAAATGTTGGAAGGAGAAAGGATTGGTGGGAAAGATGGATTGGTTGTGCATGGTGGAGTTGAATTTGGTTTCCCAGAGATCCGTCGATGATGTGAAATTTAAATTTGACTGGTTCAAACCTGTGAATCCCTGCAGACTTTTAAAAGATGTTCTGCGATATAAGGTCAATGTCAGTTGCCTGAGTGACACTTGATATAATCCATAGGACCAGATCGAGCAACAGGATTAAATCATGTGACTCCCAACAGCCATACCTTTTAATTCCGCCTTTAAAGTCCATGCAATTCAATATCTTTGTCGTGTAGGGATTCTGCTCTGAAGTTTTTTTGAAGAACAGTAGTCAGATATAGATATTTTTTTATTTATTATAGGAAAACAGCAAAGAAGAGAGAAACGTTGTTCATTACCCAGCTATTGGTTTATGTGTCTCTGAGAACCGCTCAGAAGCAATAAACTTTGTCTGAATGATGAAACGAAATGAAACTGAAATTCCTGCTCATTATCTGGCTAATATTGAATATGCATGTCAGATAAACTCATGAAATGCTTGCATAATTTTCTTTGTTTTGAATTTGTATTATCAGATTGGCTAGTTTCAACCCATCCTACTTGATTTTCAAATATACCTGGTTCATTATTCATCTTCAAAAGGAGGATTAAAACCATTTAATCCAAGCTGTTCATAAGTAAATATTGATAAGGAGAACAGCTGCTGAGTTGGGTTGTATGTTTCTGTTTTTACATTCAGTAGTGTTTAATGGGCTCAGATGTTTAATAAAGTTGGTGTGTGTGTGTGTGTATGTGCGGGTATTTGCTAGTTGATATGCATAATATCCTTGAATGATGAAGGCAAGCAGAATTTAGCAGACATAAATCAGCAAATATATAATAAATAATTCAGCATATTGACACACGCACACACTTATTCAATTTTAGCACAGCAGACAAATGTTTGAGAGATTAACTATTCTGTTTCTGTCATGTAAGCTTCCTTCCTCTATTCTCTGTGGTAAACAAAAGCCATTTTGTCAGACGGTGTCTTCCCTCCAAATGAATGGTGTTTTTTTCTGTTTGCCAGAACATGAGCGATGCCATGGCCGTCCTGCATAAGCTGCAAACAGGGCTGGACGTGAACGTCAGGTTCACGGGTGTGCGAGTCTTCGAATATACCCCAGAATGCATTGTGTTTGACCTCCTGGACATCCCTCTGTACCACGGATGGCTGGTTGACCCCCAGGTGAGAACACCCCTCCGATCCTCATCTCCGGCTCTAAAGCCTTCTGACCTCATGAGTTATGGTAATGGTAGGATGGTATTCTAATTCATTTCATTCATCTAATTAATTTACAGCTGTAAATTCAGATAACAATTTTACTCAGACACAAACATTGCATTACGTCTATTAACAAAAAAATTAGATAAATGCTGTAAGCATGACAACATTTGCACATGGATATATATGCACCAAACATCAATAATGGTTTTCATAGTTATCATAATTACAAAACTTTCACAAAATGGTTCTGACGGCTTGCCAGCACTTCTTTAATCCTGTGTTGAATGATTACCAAAAGACTTTATCTCCCTCCCTTTAAGATGTATGACATCGTCAAGGCTGTGGGTAACTGCAGCTACAATCAGCTGGTGGAGAAGATCATATCCTGCAAACAGTCGGAGAACAGTGAGGCGGCTGGGGAAGGTGAGTGGTCCAGTAGCGATTGATTGTTCATTTATTGGATTGATCACATTTTTGGGAAAGAATTGAACACTGCTTACTGAAGGCTGGTTCTGACGATTACGTTCAATGAATGAATGAATGTCAAATGGTACTCGCTTCATAGAATTCTGTCTATGATGTTGTAAATGAGAAGACATAAGAGGATTTGTAACACTCAAGTGAAGAACTTTTTTTATTAAATGCCCATCTTTACACTTTACAAACAAGACTTGTGTTGATAAGGGCATCATTTTGCGAACATTTGAAATGTAATATTCTTGTAATGTATGTAATGTATGTAAATTTGTCCTAATTGCGGTCGTCTTTATCCGTTCCTCCCCTTCCGGAACACTCCTCAGGCATCGTGGCGGAGCAGTTCCTGAGCAGCACGGCTACGCAACTCACCTACCACGGCCTGTGTGAACTCACGTCCGCCGTGCAGGAGGGGGAGCTGTGTGTGTTCTTCAGGAATAACCACTTCAGCACCATGATTAAATACAAGGTACGCGCAGTACGAAGTGCTGCTTATACCCCCTCATACCAATACAATTGCTCGCTGCTTCAAGTGGAATTTGCGTGTTTGCGCGGGTGAAAAAGTGGCCCATCTCTTAGCGAGTCTCCAACTGCATCCTCTGTGTGACAGAAGTTGCACAGCTAGCTTTGTGAATGATTAGGGCAGGTCCTTCCTGTTATCTACAGGAAGGTGGTGACTGGTGGTATCCGTTTTGAATGATGATGTGCTAGCAACTGTTAGCCCTGGAGTTCTCTTGTCGCCTGGTTATAGTGGCTTGTGCCACTTGCGCCATGTTTCTTTCCCTTTTACTCTCACTTACACACACGCACGTACATACACACAAGTGCAAGCAAACTGTTTCGACTGAGGTGCTGCAGACCGAACAAGCCAACCATTAAAGTGTGTGTGTGTGTGTGTGTGTGTGTGTGTGTGTGTGTGTGTGTGTGTGTGTGTAGGTGTGTGTAGGTGTGTGTGTGTGTGTGAGAGAGAGATCTAAAGCCTGGTTTACACTTCTCCGTAAAGTGCTGTACACGGACACCACGGAGAGCCCTCTCGTAGTATGGAGACCCTCTCGGAGACCCTCTCCGTACTCTCCGGGCGCATCCCATATTTTTTAACTGTCCGTCACTCCGTGGAGGGAAAACGGAGATGGCAAGGGCTGTTATTGGTCCTCTAACAACGTCATTTCTGGAATTACTTTTCAGGTTTGACTACTACTGGCAAATTGCACTACTTTGTAAATAGTTTGTTATTTATATTCAAACCATTTAATTCTTAATGATAATTTTATATCCCTTTTTAATTACAATCTGCCGTACGCACGCATCAAGCGACTGTGAACGTCAAGCTGTTTACTTTACCTGTTTGCCGACGGAGAACTGCCAAGGCTCGAGGGGTCTCCGTGGTAACGGAAACGGATTAAGTGTTACGGAAACTGAGAAGTATATCCTGGCATTAACTATGAAATGTGGGGTTTCCAATTCCTAGGGCCAACTGTACCACCTGGTCACAGACCAGGGCTTCCTGACGGAGGAGAAGGTGGTGTGGGAGAGCCTGCACAACGTGGACGGGGACGGCAACTTTTGTGACTCTGAGTTCCGGTTGCGACCCCCCTCGGATCCAGAGACGGTGTACCGCGGGCAGCAGGATCAGATTGACCAGGTGGGACCACTTGCATTGGACGAATGGAGCTTCAAGCAGTGTATTGTTTTGTTCATTGCTTACAATGTAGAAACTCAATGCTAGCTACATTGCTGTCGAAGTGCTTGGACTGACTGAGCCAATTTGTGTTTCTTTGTCTGTTAAAGAAATGGCATAGAAAGCGTATTTGTATGTTTTTAGGTTCGTATAAAATGTATGAGTTTGTAAAGTTGACTGTGAAGTGTAGCACACTGGCGATATACCACGTACCGTCCTACGCCTCCCTTATGCTCCCAGGCTGCCTACGTCGTCTTTCTGCTGAAGTAAAGTAGAATAAATGATGCCGTTAAAGGTCACCGCATTTTAAAATAACGACAAAAGGGAAACCAAAAATAGAATCTATTAGTGAGGTGCCAAACTGAAAGGACAATTGCGGTTTGGGTTCACAGAACCATGGTAACCTCTGTAGCATCTGTTACCAATATCATTTGTCACAATGACTTTGTTGTGCCGTTTCTGGCTGTGAGCCTTTAGCGCGAGCGCTTCTGCCACGATTTTAATGTCAGTATGAGTTCTGGGCAAAAGTAACAATGAGTAGCCATGCAAGTATCAGCCAATAACAAAGACAGGTTTCGTGTTTTAACCATATGTCTCCAATGACTGTGTGTGTGTGTGTGTGCAGGACTACCTGATGGCCCTGTCGCTGCAGCAGGAGCAGCAGAGCCAGGACCAGGAGTGGGAGCAGCTCCCTGAGGGCATCAGTGACCTGGAGCTGGCCAAGAAGCTCCAGGAGGAGGAGGACCGCCGCGCCTCCCAGTACTACCAGGAGCAGGAGCAGGCAGCCGCTGAGGCGCAGGTCAGGGGCCCACGCATCCAGCACACGCATACACACGCATACACACAGGTGCATGTAGATACATACACATACACACACAGGTGCATGTAGATAAACACACATACACACAGGTGCACGCAGACACACACGCATATGCAACACAGCTGCACACACATGCACACACATGCACGTAGATACACACACACACATACACACAGGTGCATGTCGATACACACACATACACCGATACACGTCCGCACACACTGCTACCGTAGAACCCAGAAAAACAGCTCTGCTCCTCTGACCAGCAGGGGCAGGAGGAGCCTGCCGGGGCAGAGCCGGGGGACCGGGAGGCGGGGGCAGCGGCGGCCGGAGCCGTGCCTGGAACTGGGAACGGGAACGGGAACGGGACGGGGGCCGAGGCGGCGGCGGCGGCAGCGGGGTCCACGTCCAGTCCAGGGAAGTCCTCCACCGGGGAGCGGAAATCCAAGAAGGAGGCCAAGGATAAAGACAAATGTGTCATTTTGTAATATTGTATGTGTGAGTGTGTGTGAGCGAGCGAGTATGTGTGTGTGTGTGTGTGTGTGTGTGCCCTCGTGCACATCTGATGACAGGTGACAGCGTTTGTTTCCTAAAAAAAAGAGAAGAACGACACTACACACGGGGGCGCGCGGGGGGGGGGGGGGGGGCGGGGGGGGGGGGGGGGGGGGGGGGGGGGGGGGGGGGGGGGGGGGGGGGGGGGGGG
>JAOTIX010000030.1:588146-607040 GCA_027123715.1 Gaidropsarus macrophthalmus
CGGACTGGCGGACATAGCCAGTTTTCTGACAGGTGGGACAGGTTTTGCAGAAGGTTTGCACATCAACATACATGGAAGGCCAATAGAATCGAGAGGATATGCGCAAATACGTTTTGTTTCGACCAAGATGACCTGCCCAAGGCAAGGTGTGTGCCAGGTGCATTATCATCGGCCGACATGACACAGGAACCACAAGGCGTTTGACACCGTCGCCACTGCATACAAAACATCACTGTCCACCACAAAACATTCTTTCTCCCCAATTGCCATATCCAGCCCCCCATCTCCAGGTGGATGCTGGCTGGCTCTGGTTGCTGGTCTGGGCTGCTGGATGACCGGGACCACCCTGGTAGGCAGTCCCCTCCGTGCGTTGAGGTACTGCAGCGCTAGCTTGCCTGCAGCTAGCCCATCCGTCGGCTCGTGCTCCTTCACCCAGGTGCGGATGTCTGTCGGGAAGACCCGTAGCAACTGCTCCAAAATGACCTGCTCACCGATCTGCTCCTTGGTATGCTGCTCTGGCTGGATCCATCGACGGTAGAGACCCTTTAAGAAGTGGTAAGTCTCTGTTGGGTTCTCTCCCGGTGAAACTGCCAGGGACCGGAACTGCCGGTTATACGTCTCTAGTGAGACGTCAAACTTGGTCAGGAGCGCTGCCTTTAGGTCCGGGTATGAGTAAGCCCTGTCCTCGTCCATTGCTGTGTATGCCGCGAGCGCTTCCCCGTGAGTAGAGGCACCAGGCGCACGGCCACTCACCATCTGGCCAACCCCAGATGGTGAGTACACAGTACCTGATGTCCTCTCCCATCAGGTACTGTGGGATCTTGGGGTCGCCACAGGGTCTGCTCTCCGGCGTAAGAGGTTCTGACCCGCTGCTCACCCCAAACCTCGGGGCCCTTAAGGGTGAAGTGTGACGCGGCGCAGTGCGTGTAGATAGGTCCATTCTAAGGCTCCTCAGCATTTCTGATGATGGGACAGGTGTTACCAGCCTCGGCTCTGCCACTGCCTGACCCATTTGCGGGGCATATCACGAAGACCGGAGTCCCCTGAGCTCTGGCAGAAACCCCTCCTCTCTTCTCTGCTGTCCCTCCAGGAAGGTCCTCATAACAGCCACCAGCTCCTCTCCTGCACTTGGAGCTCCAGGGCCGGCCTGCAGGACTCGAGCCACAGCACCCCCTCCGTCCTCCTCGTCTGTGGCCCAGGCATCTTCGTTAAGGCCTGCTTCCTGCTTTTATGAGCGCAATCCAGTACGTCTTCCTGTGGTCCGGATGCACCCTCGTCGACTGGCCAACACACTTCTGACACCAAATGTCCAGGTTTGTTATTTTACGATGGAAAGATGATGGCCCAGTCTGCAAACTTTAATAAGGTGATTTTTTATTTGCACCAAAACAAAAAACAACAAAAAAATACCCACAGGTGGCAACAAAGTGGCAGGACAAACAAGTAACTAACTTACAGCATCAACCAGGCCTGACCCACATGCCTCTTAGCCAGCCTCCCTTCAAGGAGCTGGGCTCCCTTTAAATACCCAATGGCCCCTCCCCCGGGCAAAACAATTAACCCAGCACAGGGGTTTAGCGCCATAAACATGGAAATAGAATACATAAACAAAATAAAACCCTGTTAACTCCATCTCTAGGATCATGGCAACCCTTCCTTGTGGCTGTGCCATTACTCACCTAAAACATCCATTCAATATTGTCCACATAAACACTGATATTAGTATTGTCCATCGTCACCTGACACATTGAAGAGCGTAACCCCCGCTATTCATTAGGTGATCTGGAACTGCCTCAGTTTGGACCGTGAACCCGAGACAGATCTCCGCAGCAACAGCAGGTGAGCGTGTGTATGCGGGTGTGTATGTGTGTCGCGTAGGACGTACGGCGGGCGAACAGATCTCAGGGATAAAGTGTGTGTTGCTGCTGGACCGCGAGATTCGGTCTGCGGGGAAACAGTTTTGGGCAGAGCCAAGCTCCGTCGGACCAATGAGCGCGCCGGTCAGGGAATGCCGGGGTGTTCAACGGCGCTTCGTCACACACTGTAAGATTTTCAACCATCTAGTGGTGAAATTGTATTTCGCAATCAAGCAAATAGTGCCCTCTAGTACCTCGCGTTTTCAAATGCGTATTGCAACCACGGTAGCCTTTATGCATCAAAAAGTTAATTATGACAACATCACGTCTTCCACTTCGAGTCAGAGTTTTCTGTCTAGGTGTGTTATTTCAAAGACATTACAAACTGCATTGAATCATTAGTGTGAGAATGTAATTACGGTACTCCTCGAGCCATGTTGACTTATGTTGCCATGTTTATATTTATTTTTTATTTTTGTAGCCTGCCATTGCCGTACTGGCCTATGTCGCGCTGTTATGCTGCCTTTAGTGAATTACACAACCAATTAACAACAAAAACCTTGTAATTTATGCCGCAGCATTGACTTACCTGTCGAGGAGAAAGCAGGCAACTTCAGCGTCCCTTTTGAAGTGTTTCTCCTCCAGGAGCTCTTTCCACCTGGGAAAAGCTACCCCGATATTTACTCTAGTTTTTTGTATACGGAGGATATTACCTTCTCTGTGGCTGTGGCTCGGCATATGTCCTCCATTATCAAATAAAATCAAGTGCAATGATTTCAAATGTGACAAGCGCCTCTCGCTCATTAGGTTTCGTTTCAGTCACGTTTATGAATGAAGAAATTGATTTTAGCTAATAAAATACTTAAAATCGTACACACTGTCCCTTTAATTATGGCTGGGAGTCAAATAGAGTTGCCACCCAATCAATTTTGGGCTCATGATACAAAAAATAAGGTCCAACTAAATTGAAAAATCGATCCGACCTCCTGGATGTAATTGTGCAAATGTTACTTAGGTATATACCCGCGTAAAAATACAATAATGTTACATATTATTCGTATAAAACTCATAAAAGAATGAACCATAAATACAATGTACGACACTGTCGTGAAGTGTCGTGGATAAGTGATGGTGAACTGGCGCCCCCGTGTGGCCATGAGTGGCGTTTTACGTTGTAGCGGCAGTCAGCAAATAGACGACCTGCCTGATAAACAACAGTGGATGCCTCGAAGATCCAGGAATGGGAACTTCGTCGAGGGCTAATAGTGAGGCATTTCTATTTATTAATATGGAAACATCATAGCGAAAACGGAGTACTCATTGGAATTCAAGACGTTTGCTTTACACATCCAAATAATTGGCTTATCGTCATGTCCTTAACCAGTGAAGTGTAGCTAACGCTGAGGGTTAGCTTAGCTCGTCGCAAATCAGGGCCCCTTTCCTTCGATTTGGTTCCCCATCTCTGGGCTGTTGTCAGTTTCACAATCACAGCTGACGGTACAAATGTGGCTGGATCGCGGTTTATATGTATGCCTGGCTGAGTTGAGAGTTACGAATAACAGTTAGACAGCTGTCTATATTAATATTGATCGTACTATCCCTTTGGGATTACTTTTACATGCTACAAAAGGGCTGGCGACGGATTTCGGGAAGGACTTGCCTAAGGTATGTTTGCTCTTTGTTGCATTGGCTTAACATTCGTTATTTTACTAGCCATGGCATGTTTTACTGGCCATGGCTATCTGCATTCCTTTATGTAAGGATTATTTTGTGTAACAATGTTGTGTCTACACTATCATTGAACATGTTTATGATAGCGATTCAGTGACGTACATATTTAAGGGAAGATGTGGACGGAAGTCAAGTTAACAATTATTTGTATTTTGGGAACTCAACGTGCAAAGTATTATCGGATAACGTTTGTTTCAAGGCGTGCTGTATTTGTAAAATTGGATTGCGTTTTTGTTTGACTGGACAGCACGGCTCTTACCCGGCAGATAGAGAGGCAACACAACGGGTCTCATTCCCAGCTGTTCAGTAGTCGTTACAGAGTCGTACATCTTGCCTAACAACCAGAAGCCTATGGTGTTTGAGTGTTATATTTGCTGCATTACCTGACTGCAGTTGATAATAATGTTATTATGTTCAGACATCTGTATTCGTTATTTGTTCCCAAGGATCTTGCCTTAACGATTGTCCTTCGCGGCCCCTGTGTTCATGCATGGCATTGCGCAGCATTCTGGGTTGCCTCTGAAATTCTTTATTGGGACATACAGTGTCAGCAAGATTGTCCCATTGGGACTCAAACCATATTTTTCGAACCCCATAATGAGGTATTCAATTAAAAGGAAACAACTTTGGCTTAAGTAGCGACACTCGCATACCACTATAGCAACTTATTTATATGTTTATGATTTTGTCTTTAATGTTTCCTTGTCTCTCCTGACACACACACATACTCATAAAAGTTACATTTAGAAATAGATTTGTAGAGTGAATATGATTACCAAATGGGTAGAAGCATTTATCCTATATCCATAGAGCTCTGTTCACTTCAGTGTGACATAACAAAAACCTAATTAGTGCAGATAGTGATAGCTCTTTCAGAAGAAGAAATTTAATAAAGGAGCATCATGTCGTTTTGTAATAGTAGTAGGTGGCTATGAAGACACCTGCATCTAACAGCTGCTTCATGTGTGTATATTTTCAGTTTCTACAGTTATTAGTCATAGCATGGGTACACTATGTTGTTAATCTTTGGCACTGGTAAATGTCAAAGGCCAGAACCATTCTTTAAAGGCCTTATACCAATAACATTATGCTTCAGTTGCATGCTGCTTATTATGGAATGGAAGCATAGTGATTAGTTTTGTCAAACAGTTGACCATTTCAACAAACTCAAATGATCTGTCTCTATTATTTGTCGAATGAATGGGCTTCTATTTTTCTCTGAATTGATGATAATGAAAATCCAGCTGGAACTATTTTTATAATGATCAATCAATTAACAAAAAGGATAATAGGAAATTCTATCACAAATATGTTTGTATGCAATATTAAGAAAGTATACTGTTCTGACTTCTGCCTACCATGTGTAACTCTTCATCCCCTCTTTCCATCCAATAGGTGAAGTCCAATGCAACTCACACCCATGTTAGAAGTCGTGCAGATGAATTTAGCACTGGAGCTGTGAGAACCTACCACTATGAAGAGTGAGGTACAGTCTGACACCTCAGGACGGCAGGAGCACCTGAAGGAGCCCCTGGTCAACCCAGAGCCCATCGAAGCAGCCAAGAGTTTCCCCAGCAACATGGAGGTGATTGGAAAGGCAGGCAGTGAATTCGCGACCCTGTGTGCTGACTCAAGACATCGGTCCTTGAGGGACACGGTGGCGCGCAGAGACTCCGACAAGAGCCTGCCTGGGCGCAAGAAGCGCAAGAGCCAACAGGCAGGGCCTTCAGACTGCTCTCTGAAGGAGGGCCGCATCAGTGACAGCTCGCTGGCGCCCCAGCGTCCCAGAGTGGAACTCTTGGAGCGTCCCAGCGAGGACGATCAAAACCACGAGTCCTCGTTCAGCGACTGTGCCTCGTCCCCGTCGTCCAGCCTCCGTTTCGGGGACTCTGAAACGCTGAGTTCAGAGGACGAGCTGGAGGCAGGCGCCACGGGGGGCCAGCGTAAAAGCCCCCCGGCCCCACTGACCATGGCGTCGGGCGGGGCCGGTGTCGGGCTGCGCCCCGTTCTCAGTCGAACTCGGGTGAACCGCTCGCACAAGTGGGCGCGGTCAGAGGCTGAGCCGGTGCTGCTCAAGAGGCAGTGCATGGGGGGCCGGCGGCCCCTGCACAGAAAGCGGTTTGTGAAGGCCGCGCCGGGGGGGCCCCAGCGGACTCAGAAGCAGAAGGAACGTCTGCTGCTCCAGAGGAAGAAGCGGGAGGTGATCGCACGCAGGAAATACGCCCTGCTCCACAGCACCAGCAGCTCCAGCGAAGAGCTGAGCAGCGGCTCGTCCTCGCCGTCGTCGACAGAGGTGGAGGAGGAGTTGTACGTCGACGTCAGCAGCACCAGCAGCCAGCCTAACACCGCCACCGTGGCCACAGGTACGTTAAGAAAGGAACGCTTTGCAGCCACTACTTCCTGGGTATGCAGTATAATGCTATGCCTTCCTGCAGTTTCCGTTATAGTCAGTGACTGAAATAATGATAGCAGTTGTGGGTACATTTTGTATTTTCATGTATACCAAAATGGACACTGAACATACATTTTTATTACAACATTACAATCATATTATTATTTGTACACTGTACTTTAATGTGTAACTTTTGATGTAAGGGTGCCTGGGCAGGGGATGGGGCTGTTCAGGGTTAGCTTAGGATGCTGTTGTACTTCTTTCATGGGAAACCAGTGGGTGGAGAGGACTACGGCTGTCATAGTTCAGCGTTGAAACCTTTGTACAGAACCACACAGTCTCTGAGGGAAAACTAGAAATTTGTCTACAGCAGGGGAAAGGTGAATGGGAGCCTCCTATTTGGTTAGAGAATGGGACAAATGTAATGACATACAACCAAAGCCTTAACCACTTGTGAATGCGGAGAGAGGGGCAATGTCTGAAGTATATGCAACCCAAAAAAACCATTCCCCCCCTCCTTACATTCCTATGTCATTGAGAATGGTTGAATTCACGCATTGGAGCTATGATAATGCCATGTGAGTGCATGTGATTGACAGGCAAGATGAATTCCCTGAACTAATCAGGGAAGATCTGCACTGATTGGTCAGAAATGAGCCCGGAGTGTTCTAAATTTGAAATGGACTCGTACTGATGAAGCCACGGTCCCGAACAGCTTTGCACACTGAGCATTTCACTCATTAATAACTGCCTGATGGATATGCCATTTCAAAGAAACAGAAATATGTAATTATAATTATCTTAAGTCTTCTCCGACATCACAAATGTCTGAATTACCACACACATACTGTTTAGATAATAAAAAAAATGTATAGATATAGACAGATTTTGGATATGTTTGCGTTGTCGTTAACATTCAAACAGCAATTGTGACATTGACAATTGGCAATTGATTACAGAGTTGAGTTTATTTTCCAGCTCCCTGGCTGTGTCTTCTGTGTACCAACGAAGGGGCTTTTCGCACGGTGCTAGGCAGCTAGATGAGGGTGCTAGGCAGCAACTCCCAGGACACTGGGATAGCAACCCTCTGGAGTTCACCAGCATGGCAAGCTCCTTGTACACAACCAGTTTAGTAGCAAACAATCTGAACATGTTTGTTGTCTGGGTATATCATGAATATAACCGTTATGAATAGGGTAGGGCAATAACTAGTTTATGCCAATGATTTAACGCTATTGTCTGTTGTCTGAATGATATCACATCAGCATCGAATAAGACTAATTGTTCCTAAAAATGTTGTTTGAAATGTTAGAGAGTTCAACTATTTTGTTTATCGTACCATTAGCATACTTTCAATGTTCCTATTTTAGCAATGTAATAATTCTCCCGTAGGCTGTTCAGAATGGTGTTTGAATTCATAGGAAATTCGATATTTATCGTAATCGTTTACTGGCTGGCTGATGATAAACGTTGAGAGATAAGTTTCCGTTCACCCCAGCCTTGTTTTCCACCATTCTGGAGGGATGTATCCCCCCTCCATATGACTTTCTAGTTTCTTATTACAAGAAACATCTAGGCCCATTGAACACATCCATGAACCATGCCCTCACAATGGCCACTCCAGTGTGAAGAGAGAGCAACGCCACAGTGGAAACCAATCACAGGGCAGATTGGAGGATTGGAAAGTCCAATCTCACTACAATTGGTGTAAAGCAGCATTTGCTGACCTTAATATTCTCATAGTCGTGGTGTACTGTCGACACCGATGCAGTTTATCAGCCAATGATCACTTGGTTTAATGCTATCTGAGAAAAAGCAGCTAGGAATCAGAATGCCAGCCTGTGATGCATTCACCATGAAATCAATGACAATTATTGTGAAACACTAATGTGAGCGAATCAAATGCTTTCCATGCAACTCAGTGTAAACAGGATGCGTTTCCACATAGGTGCACTGGACGAGGATGTTGTGGTCATCGAGGCAACTCCGGCTCCAGCTCCGCCTATCCCTGCCAGTGAGGAGATCAACGTCACCTCCACAGACAGTGAGGTGGAGATCGTCACCGTAGGAGATGTCTTCAGGTACGTTCCTGCAAAGAGAAGCGACTGAACGTGGAATGGAAATGCCATGACGGTTTTATGTGGATTTTTTTCAGTTGCAATGAAGGATTGTTTTGTATGATTTCTGTGGTAGTCTAATTTGCCCTGCAATTGTCTCATAATGAACCCAAATTATTTGTACAAATTGTTCCTGTTAAATGTTGACACTTCTCATATGACCTTGTTTCCACCAAAATGACCCAGTATTTGCAGTACCATGAACTACATTTAAAGGTACCAAATGTTCCTTTAGTCCCTTGTTGTCTAAAGAGCCGCGAAGGTTAGGCAAATTAAGGTCACAGGCACATACGGTAATTAATACCGGCAATGTAAAAGCAAGAATTACTGAAAAATCGTTTACGACTCAAAAGTGCTGCAATTTCCGATAATCCAAGTGTTTAATAGTGTAGCAAATGGCAGTTTGTGGATGAGGGGGGTTCTGAAAAGTGGGTATGCATTCTTTAATGCGTCCATCCTTTCCTTCTAAGAGGAGGCTATTCATTTTGAAGGAAGTTTGCATCCAGAATGAGACGGTCGGGTATCAGTAGCAACCGCAGTGCAAGTAAATCCTTGACTGGTAGCGGCCACTGCCGTCGAGATGAACTACCAATAAATATAATCAGTAGCAAATGTTACAGGTGTATGAATGTAGTTTACCTCTAAGGATGCCCTAAGAGCACTCCGTGATTTATTGCGTTTCAAAATACTCTGTTTGCGGCTGCAGATGTTGAAATGGCTGAAATATAATTCTTTAAGTACTCAACAAATCAGAGATGCTTAGGGCTGCAAGCGCCCCCACCCCCACCTTTCTACATCGCCAGAACCTATGACAAAAATCATGTGTATGAAAAATATGAATTAAACAATAGGAGCTGTCCTGTCCTTCTCCAAGCGGGGGACGCAGAGGGGTTTGACCATGGACGTGGGCCCGAGGCTGGAGGCAGCTAGACCCTTCTCGAGCGTTTAGGGGTCAAATAACGTCCCTGGTTCCTGCAGTGGAAACGCACCTAGTTCCTCAAAAACGTTTTTAGTTCCTGGGTGATGTTACCGAGTGAGGTGTTCTATTGGAAACCAATATACAACCCGATTTGGATACATCATTTTTTTGCCTTGTCATCACCATTCATATCTACATGATGTGTTTATGATCCCATTGTTTACCAGAGCATAACATTGTTGACAAGAGCATACCGTTTTTCATAGATATGGCCTTGTAATTCACTTCTCAAAGCTCACCAGATTGATGAAGTGTACAAAGGTCCACAGTGCACCCACCACAGTCTCGTCTTGGGAAACATTGAATTCAATGTTTCTTCGTTCAATATCATTTTCATTTGCAGTGTGTGATTGATTGAGTCAATATATCGTAAACGGAAATCTGCTGTTCAGCAGCAAAGATACGGAATCCAGATGGTCCTCATGACGTTAACCTGTCCTTATGGCTATGCTAACACTTTATCCTCATCAATGTTCTGGAAACATCTTTAGGTGAACACCCACTCCTATTCATGAGTGACCTGGGGTCAAATAACTGCAAACTAGGGATTAGAAACGGTTCAAAGAATGAAAACAAATACCAGAAAGAATGACATTTTAGGATGAACGTGATCAAAAACAGGACTTACTACCCAGACCGCCTGTCATGCGTATTACCACCAGATTATGAGACTTAGCTCCTTAGAGTGAAACTGTGAAATAACCTGCAACCAGGGACACTTTGAAAATATGTTAAGCAGCAGCAGCTAAATTTTAGGCAGAAATGGTTACCTTTCATATTAGATGAGTTTAGCTTTAATTTAGGCTATACGACCTCCGCGTCAACTGTCATAAGTAAATGGTTTTCCACGAGGTTGGAAAACAGTGCGTTGCATTTAATGTTGACCAGCATCCACACCCATCCTATAAGTGTTGTTTAATCACATTGGTAGCGCTAGCATTTTCAAATAGTTCTGTGGCATAATTATCCACTTTAAGTTTTATTTTTTCACCTCGTGTCTTTGGAATGTGGAGAGGGTGTGAAGGAGCTGTCAGGCTTCATGCAGGTAGGCCTAAATCTAGTGCATTACTCATTCAGCCCTCAATGACTTTTCTGAACGTTCTGTCAGGTTCAAACCAGTTATTTATTACAGGAGAAGCCTGGAAATCCTAGACTGGAAAAAATATATTTCCCCCTCAGAACAAACTGAAATACGAAACAGTAAATTGTTAATCCCATCCATTTTAGGAACCTCTTGTGTCTTTACAGAAAAGGTCTTCATCAGATGCATTTTGGTGAATAGCAAAAAATATATACAGATAAAGATGTTTAGAATAGATTGACAGGCAATCATTGAAAGTATATAAAATAACCTGTGAGAATTAAAGCGGAACTCCGGTGTAAAATGGTTCTGGGATATGTTTAGTATGATAATGAGTTTGAACATTTGATATAGAGCAAAATAATTCATATACGACGCAAAGCTAAGTAAGATGTTTTTATCAGATTCTAACAAAATACTAACACGTTTGTGTCTTGGGGGCATCGACTGATGTAAAAAAGAAATCGCTTTTTTTAACTTACAAGGCTAGAAGTAGCCTGACACTTCTTTGGTAGTATAATGAGGGTCTTATACATATATACATATAACATATTGACAACTTTGTCTAAGTGTACAGATAGTTTATTAAAAAGCATATTTTATACACGCATTACCTTCAGTAGTTCACCCGTCAACGTCATATCCTTTTTGAGACTGAAACAGTCAATTGACGAACGCAGAGCAAGCCTGCGTTGTAGACTTTACGAGCGAGAAGTCTGTGTCAATCGACACAGACGTATTGCGTCGTATATATGATTTATTTTGCTCTATATCAAGCGTTCAAACTCGTTATCTCGTTATACTCGTTATCGTTAGTCAGGTTAGGCGGCCCTGCATGCTCTTTTTAGGTCTAGGACCACATCAGTGGGATGAATCCACTCAATGTGTATCTCTTGGGCTTTTTGTTTTGCTCTCTACTATCTCACATGTTTGCAGTCCATTTTGATATGCTGCTTGATTTTTGACTTGACTTCTCCTCAAATCCAGACCAATAACTACAGCAGATGACAGGAATAGAATAGAAGAATTGAATCTAGTAATCATTCACCACAACTGAACCAACGGGAGTTCTATGCGTTAAGCCTTCCTTTGCTTTAATAGCTGTTGCTTGCATCCATTTTCAGGAGATTGTTTGTCATTTTCAGAATTTTGGATGTGGCTAAAATTAAAATGTATATTTCGGGGCTCAGCAGTGAAACCGTAAGCCCATTAGAAACTCCATCTCCTCTGCTTTCGGTTGAGATTAGTTTAGTTTAATTTGGCATGAGTTTGGTCTTCTGTGTTGTTTCCATTGATAATGCCGTCTTTCTCTTCCTCTGTTTACGTTACTGGTCCTCAAATTGTATATGTGTGTGCACATGACTTGGCTTGTGTATTGCATCTGGCTATGGAAGGCAAGAAGATTATGAAAAGGCCTATCTTCTTAAACAGACTTTTCTGGTTTTCACCAGTCAGAGAAATGTAAAGGAATTTTCATGCTGGGGCTGATCTGCAGAAAGACCGATGGCCACCTTTTAAAGGGCAGTAAGAATCTAACAAGGACTAGCTGCTGATTGGGTGTGTTAACAAATGTGTGCAAATGCAAATTGTTGCTCAGTTTGTGGTACATTATAAAAAAACCTATTCATTAGAGAATAGGCTCCATCAACGTTGATCAATTACTGTCCGAAATCTTACCATTTACCAAGTATTTATATATATGTATATATATATTTATATTTTATATATATTTATATATTATATATATACATACTGTCGGAAAAAATATGCACAATACTTTATATTCCAAAGTTGTTTATTTTAGAATTACAATGTACCACAACAATCTGGAACAATCTCTGAATGTCCTCTTTTGTATAATGCCTGCTATGAACTGTTCCGATCGATAGTTTCAGCATGGCGTTTCAGCAGCATATGTCAATGGATGATATCAGATTACTAATCCCATATTATTTTTTCATATTTGCAATGCAATGGCTTTTACCAATATGTTATACAATACAGACTATCAGGTCAGTGCTTATTTCCTCTTTCTAGTCCAGCCAATGATTATGGAGTCATCCGTGTGTTCTCTGATCGACTGCTGCTTCATAGATCCTTGGCATTGTGGTGTATTTCATTACCAAAGCTTTAGGGAAAATCTAATTGTGATAAGCAGTGAGCTGCAACTATTTCCTTTGAGGAACACAGCAACCAGCCCATCTTGCAATGGCTTGCCTTTTATCTCCCCGTTTCCCTGACTGCGGGCGAAGGACGATCTGCCTTGTTGGAGAATGCAGAGCTGGACCATTTATAAGGCAGTTGAGGGGGAAGGGGGATGGGCATCTAGGAATTTCAGTGGCGGGATGTCAAAGGTCAGCAGGATGAGCAGCTTTATGTGCACATGCAGAGGGAAAACCCCATGTTTGTGTCTATATGCTTGTGTTTCTGCAGAGGGAAAACCCCATGTTTGTGTCTATATGCTTGTGTTTCTGCAGAAGGAAAACACTGTTTGTGTCTCTGCTTGTGTTTACACTGTGGTGTATCATGCATGCATGCATACAAATACCAGCATTATAAATGTGTTGATTATTTTTCATGTTTTGCAATATGGACAATTCTCCAAGTGCATCATGCATGCATGCATACAAATACCAGCATTATAAATGTCTTGATTATTTTTCATGTTTTACAATATGGACAATTCTCCAAGCTGTCAACAGCAGACAGAAAAAGATCATTTGAACACAATTGGATCGTTTATTTTGTCGTTAAAAAAACATAATGGTGTCAGCTTTAGTCTTAAACTAACACATTATTATCTTCCAGACTGTTTTTAAACCCTTTTTCTTCAGTATATGAAACATGAAGCCACCGTGTGTTTCAAATTCATTATTTCTCTCATTTTTCGCTGAACAGTCAGGATTGTCAAATTGTTTACTGCTTGGGTATACTCTCTAGATGATATCATCCCCTCCCCAAGTCCCCGTCCTCGTAGAATCCATTGCTGTAGTCCCAAAAGGCCCCTCCAATTTTACCCCAGTGCTCAGCCCTCAGCCAGCCTTCAGCCAGTCCCCAGGAGCATTCAGGTATTTGGCTAACATGACATGGTGGGGGTGGAAGGTCCTTAGTCTCTCAAAGACAATCCCCCTGTGTTTGTGTTTACTGTGTACTGTTTACCTTTCGGCCCGGCCCCTCCAGGGGGCATGGTGGTAAACAGATATTTGCAAAATAATCCCAGTCTACTTCTGGGGTAATTAGGTGTGTCTCTCCAGTGGGCTGTCCTTTTCCCCTGGTCCTGCAAGAAACCTGAACCCCCCCCCCCCAAACAAAAAATTGGGTCTGACAAAGGAGAATGGTCAATATAATTTTTATATATTTGGCTTCCATTGTTTTGGTTTGATAGTAACGTCAGTTAGCAACATTCAAGGAAGGAGTGTTGCGCTTTCTTTGAGACTTACAAAACAATAGCAACAGTTTTTTAACTATTTAAATCTGTTGTTACTTTGCCTTCATTAAATCGATCTTAGAAACTGAGCTCCCAGACATTTCAATTCTAGTTCATTGCTTCTTGTGGACATACTAGGTCTGTATTTTGAACCAGGCAACACTACATTTGTCAAGTGTAGAGTACTGAAGGAAACATTTTGTCGCTAATTTCCTTGATGTTAGACGGTTTTCAGTTTGATACTTTGCTGCTGGAGTGCCAACGGAGCCATAGTCAGCCAGCTGGTTACAGAGTGAACTGTAAGAGTATTTTAGTTTTTGTAATGGACCTTTTTTTTTTAAATCATATTTTTGATAACGTAATAGTTTCAAGAAATTGAGTACATTCAAAACACTTTGAGAAGCATGTTGGCATATTGGCAAACTGCCTTTATGGTATCTGGTAACTAAAGTTATTCAGTTACCTCCCAAGGGAGCCACAAGAGGGGAGCAAAGCCCACAGAAAAGGCATTAAGGGAGAAACCCCACAGGCTCAATGGCACAAACGAGGACAACTCACCAAGCAGTAATCTTAAACAAAATTATCGCATAGGAAATAAAGTTAAAAAAGAAACTCTAAAAGACTTAGCTAAATTATTTAGGGGAGTTTATTAAGGCATTACTCCTAGCTTGCACAGCATCCTTAAAGAAAAAGCAGGTCCTTGATTAGAAGTGTCTCTTATACAGCAGAGAGCACAGCATGTTCAGCAGCTGAAGGTTAACGAGGAACAGCTGGGGATGGATACTGCAATTGCTGACTGGGCCACAGTGTTAAGCTGGGCAGACACTACGATATGTTCAATCGTTTGACTCAGCTCCAGCTCAAACTGTACGACTAGATCGCAGGGTTTAAATGTTTGTAGCTCACGCTTCATGTTCTCACACTATACGGCCCGATAATCTGATGCGATATCCTCACGAGGGGCGACCAGAATTTGAAACAGCCTTGATTTTCTTACAACCATATTGGGAGTTGATTGGGAGGCGTTATCGCTTCTCGTTACCCCATGCATACTACAGGATGCACGACATGTGCACGACACGTGCACGTGCTGAAAGTCGGCCCGATCCTAAAAATAGTCGCATGAGTGAGAAATTGGCTCAAAATGGGCCAAAAATTGCACGGTGTCTGCCCAGCATTAAGAGTTGAAGAGGTTCAAGGCGTCCAGGACGGTATGAATGGTTATCTCAAACGATTGAAGTCAAAGACATCTCAAACACGATCCAGAAGGGCCACAACCCCAACAAAGATGGACAACCAAGATGTGACCCGTTTACCTGAAGGTCGTTCATCAGACCCTTTGACTATTTCTTGTCATTGATGCATGGCATAGAGCAACGGGGACAATTTATGTTCCCGGGAGCCACTGGAGCCAGTTTGCAGTTGTGAACACATGACACCAGATTTAGCCTGTATAGAGCCATTTTCAAAGACCAAAATTAGGTTGAGCTGAAAATAGCCACCGCTATAAGATCTAAGCAGTTCTGAACGCTTTCGTTGTATTCCTGATTAGCTGATTAAAGTCTGCGGACACTGGCTGTTGCTCTGGCCAGGGACCGTCCTCAGGGACCTGTGTTCCAGTGGTGGTTACAGAGTGACCAAAAGGATTCCCAACAGCAGTGTCCTCGTCATCCATCACAAAAGACGATAGTGAAAAACAGATGTCAAAGATCTGGACCTGACACATGAGCAATTTCAAAGTTCTACAGTGCAGTGGTACACTGTACAACTTTGCAATGCGAGAACTACCTTGGACCTGTTGATATTATGAGTAAACATGGTGAAAAGCTGCAGGGTGCACCATGCCTGCTGGATGATAAGGGCAATGCATATTGAGGTTCTGTACTGTAGAAACAACATCCTATCTGTAACTTTATTAGTCAAAGAAGAGAGACGTTATTCGGAGCAACATTGTTTATTGACCCAATTTGAATTTGTGTTTGTGATGTTACTTAAGTAGTAAACTGGAAATTGCGTAGGAGACATATTTTAATTGGAGTGAAGTCCATTGCTTCTTGTGGACATACTGGGTGTTGATTTTTAACAACCTCACTACACCGAGCATATATTTTGTTGCGTTTAGATTTTTTAGTTTTTGCTTGGACAATAGAAATTAATATACTGTAGCTTGATAACCAGCCAGATCACTTGAAAATGAACACAGTTCTCCTATCAGTTGTATTTCAGGCATTTTCCAAATAACGTGCGTGTTTGTGGGCTAAAAGTTTCATGACATGAGGCCGTGCAATGACGCAGTTTGCAATGGATCTTCGGGATATATAATGTGTGTGTGTGTGTGTGTGTTCACAGGTCTCGTTCCGTCGGTGGTCTGGGCAGAATGTGGGCCAGCAGCTGCTCTCAGAACCGGGTCCAGGACCCCCGTGGGAGACACCGCCTCTCCACCGTCATCCAGCCCCTGCGCCAGAGTGCTGGGGAGGTGGTGGACCTCACCGTGGATGAGGATGGTAAAGGACCCCGTACAGGCAAAATGGCCGCTCCACACGCATGACGTTGGTTTCTGCTATCGGTACATGTTGGCTCTCCGTAAAAAAAAAACCTAGACCGTTGCACCCCGGTACTCGGGTTTGTTTCAAGGGGAACAAGTTTGACGCAAGACCTGCTGAGATTGTGAGTGATATGCACATTTGTACCAGCGTATATATATTATACCCTGTTGACATCACTATTTTTGGACAGCAGTTTGACAGCGGGTGGGAACATGCCAAGTTTGATTTCATTGGAAGGTTGTGGAGGCCTTAATGGTATAGCTGTTGAGCTGCTGTTCCCCTCATCAATGTCATAGAAACCCTTTACAATCCTGTCCTTTGTTTTGCAGTGCTGGTCAGGTTATATGAGTGTGTGAGGGTGCTGGAGAGGCTGGGGGCATTCTCTGGGGGTTGGCAGTGCTCTGCGTAATTGGCACTCTGGGATTGCCTAGGGATACAGGTGTGTGTGCGTGCGCGTATGGAGCTGTCACCCCAGTTTCTTAGGGTTTGCTTCACTCTGGGGGAGCAAGGAGGAAAATCAGCTGCAGTGTTTTGGTTGGCGCTGTCCATTTCTGTACACAGAGAGCTGGATGGCGAGTATGGGGGAACAAGGCTTTCAGTGTGTTCACCTTGTCTGACTTTACTCACCCCCTCTCTGTCCAACTCCATCTCATCTCTCAATTGTGCTCAACTGTTATTACTATCGATCTAACAGTCTTACTGTGAACTAGTTCAATGCATTTAGTTTTCTCTTGTGTTTTAGACACATTACACCACGGTGTGCATACATCTACCCCCGCCCCCGGCCGCAAACACTAATGAAGAATGATGACCGTGTCTTCATTAATTTTTGAGTCATGGAAGTCCAATTGGAATTACTGTGTTAACATTGGACTTCTTGACATTTAAAATGCATAAAACAGTCCTCGTTTTGAGAATTTCTATAAGGGATGTTATGAATCAATTATCTACCAAAAAGACGACTCTGCAGTAGGAGACTATAATCCAAAAGTCAATTTGGGTTTTAGTGTCTCGCATGGAGTGAGACTCCTCCTGTCGATCATTATTACCAGAGAATGTATTATTCGTTCTCATATTAATCCTGCGTACACAGTGTTATTGACTCGCTCTAGCATGGGTATGTTTTTATTGCACAGAGGGGTAGGATTGTATAAGGGGAGCGGTACGGTTAACATGGCCTGGGCGAGCCATCCGCACAGCGCTCCATTTGAACATTTCAATAACCTGCAGTGTAAGGAACAAGTCACCAACTTCTGGGTGTTGACGGAATGTCTGCAAGACATTGTCGGCAACAGAATCAAACCCAATTATACAACAACACGTAGTCCCGACCGAGAAATCTGATTGGTCAACAAGACATTTACACCGTGCCTCAAATCAGCATTACAGCCTGACTCATTACTCAAAATATTACTCCGCCAACTCTGTGGAAACATCATATCATCTCCATTCCCTTCGGTGTGAGACACTATTGTGATCATGGTGAAAACGTTTTATAACAAAATATAAAAGAAAAAAATCAACCTCTTACTTGGGTGACAACAAAATAAGCTTTTTCTGTTGATTTGTGCAGTATTGAGTTAGTTCGGGAAATTCTGAGACGGCGATGCGATAAATCATTGACGTCAGCTCAGTTCACTCATCTGGGACTAGAAAATGCTTTCTGTTGCTAGTTTGTTACTAAGGGTTGGATTAGTTGCTGGAGTTGAGCTAAACTACGTTCCATTATAACATAGGGTCTGACATTATAAGTCAGACCCTATGGAAACACTCGCAGAAACCTTTACATTTGAGAGCAAATTGTCCATCAACAGGGATATATTTTCATTATACATTATATTTTGTTGGTGTTGGTGTATAATCGCAATATTACCCTCGAGGGAGTGTTTCTTCAAGATGTCCGCCCGAAGCTGTTCACCGCTTGTTTTGATTTTGTTTCCTCCTCTCTCCAGATCTCACGGTGGTGCCCACCACCTCTGGCGGTCTGTACCCCCAGACCCTGCGCTCTTCCTCCTCCTCCTCTTCCTCACACCTGGCGTCTACCTCAGAGCTCACCGAGGCCCCCGGCCCGTCCACTAGCTGCTCCGGCCCCCGCGCCGACAGCAGCACCCACGCTCAGGGCACCCACGGGGCGAGCCGCACAGCCAAGGAGGGTAAGAGGGTGCACACACACACACACACACACACACAGGCGCACACACACACACACACACAGGCGCACACACACACACACACACACACGCACGCAGACATGCCACCACACACACACACACGCACGCACACACACAAGGCAAGGCAAGTTTATTTGTATAGCACATTTCAGCAGCAAGGCAATTCAATGTGCTTTACAAATACAATAAAAGCATAGTAAAAACACATGCATACATATACAGCATTAAAAGCATTCAAATTAAAATACAAGCATAAAATCATAAAAGGAAATTAAAACAAGTTAAGATAGGCTTAAGGGAAGGTTGCAGCAAACGGTCTTCAATCTGGAGACCTTTGGAGATCTGGAGACCGTCTTCAATCTGGAGACGCATGCGCACACGCGCGCGCACACACAAAAAGGCGCACGCATGCAAACACACACACACACACACACAGCGTAGGTACTGGACTCCTAACAACTAGTCCCTCATTTCCCACGGCCCCCCAGGCGATGGCCGGCGAGGCCTGCCCAGCGCGGCGGGGGAGGGGGGCGCCGCCATGCCCAGACTGCCCTCCTGCTGCCAGCAGCACTCCCCCTGCAGGGCGCCGGCCGC
>JAOTIX010000030.1:633067-646373 GCA_027123715.1 Gaidropsarus macrophthalmus
GGTAGCGAGCTCATGTCCATTAATTAGCCTTCTTGTGGTTTTTACTGGTAAACAGAAACAGGTGGAGGCGGGTATGGTGGAGGGTAAACACAAGGGGATCACAGAGAGGCAAAAGGACTCCGCCATGTTACGTCAGGACACTTGTCAACACAAGTTGTTGATGATTAGAGCTAAGCTGGTGTTAGCGGTGGTGTCTGTGGAATAGCTGTAGCACAACACTGACACTCAAAAATGTACATTTATGGTCTATAGGCTCTATAGGAGATAAAGTACAGATACAAAGACAGACCAGCAGAACAATAGACAAAGAGAGGAACCCACCACGGTCTCCTGGTAGTCACTCTTGTCGTTGATGTCGTCCACCTTGTAGGAGCCAGACTGATTGAGGTAGGTGTAGTAATCTAGACTAGTGATTCCCAAACTCTGTTTCTGCTCTCCACTGGCTCCTTCTATCAACTGCAGACATTTGTTTTCATACAAACAGACACACACACACACACACACACACACACACACACGCACACGCACACGCACGCACACGCACACACACACAGATTAATCACAGTATGGCATGCGCCACTCACACGTATATATTGTATACAGTATATACATAGAATTGTCTTTAAAAGTGAGTGAATTGGTGCTTGTATTTTTTACACACTAAATGTGTTTTGTTGATCCCCTCTGATTCATCAGACCACGTTGGGGAGCCCATGATGAAATGCTAAGCCTCACCTGGTAGAATATATGGAAGCTCCTCTCTCCGGGATTACGCATGACAACGCGGGATTTCTCCAGGAGGAAGTTGGAGATCTTCCCCCCGTCTGGTTCGCCCCCAGAGCTGAACTGGATCTCAAAGTATTTCCCCTGGAGAAGCAGAGCACAGTTCTCAGAATCCCCAGTAACGCTCGTACCGAGAACTATGAAAAGAAAGGAAAGATCACAGAACCCAGGGTCCTGTCAGAGGGAGCCAGCGCGTGTGTGTCTGTGTGTGTGTGTGTGTGTGTGTCTGTGTGTGTGTGTGTCCCCTCAGGTCAAGACTATGCAAGATTTCTTATTTTTACGTTTCAATGACCGCAACCCTATGAAATAACTACAACACGGTTTCAGATGAAGTACGGTCAACGGACCCTCTTCCAAATTAGTTTATTATTCCTAGAAGCCCACACACACACACACACACACACACACACACACACACACACAGGATTGGACGATGCTGCACAGACATATTTGACACAAGCAACTCAAATTGTGTGGGAGCAACTGGTAGCCAGAGGGAAGAATAGAGTGACACAGCATTTCTAATACTAAAGCTACCGTCTTGTTACCATCTGTTCCCACATCAACACGCCTTCTTATGTGTCGAGTCTGCAAAGTCAGTTTAAACGTATGAAGAAATGTCACACTGTACATTTCATTTCGTACCTAAACAAACAAATCGCAGACCACTGCTGCGATTTTTCTCTTGGCAGGAGTGTTTTCAGGGGCTTCACGAAAGTTCTGTTTACTTGGCTCACCGAAATACTAAATTTAAATGTTGTGTCTGCGAAAAAATCTCTACTAATAACATGATGTCAGCGACAGCCTCAGCAAGAACGGTAAGCAGTGAAAACAAAGGGAGCAAAGAAACCAAAAAGCCTTACAAATCTGCTGGAATTGTTGTTTCTCAGAGTCTTGGCGTTGCCGAAGGCCTCCAGCAGTGGGTTGGACTGCAGGATGATGTCTTTGACGTGCTGTCAGGAGACACCATGAAGACCGTCAGACAAGCAGACATGACTGAGGGTGAGGTTGGGCCACGTAGGTATTTTCAGACACAACTAGTTATTCTTGGACAATTTGTACTGAAAAGAGATGCGATTAAGGAAGTCGTCTCATCCATAGGTCACTCAGAGTTCCAGTAAAGACACCGCCTGACTCCGTTTGAAGAAGTATCTCATTTAATGAAGACACTAACTCTCACACAGCAGCCCAAATCCATATTCCACATTTAAACTGTCACTCGCAACAGCACAAAGCGTGTGGTTTAATAACAATGGCAGAATATGTGAATTGGTAGCCCGCTAGCAAGAGGAGTTAGCGGTGTTAGCATCCACAGTAAGGACGGCTGGGAGCCCTCACCTGAACCCGGGGCCCTCCACCTGACACCCGGGAGATGTAGCTCATGATGTATTTGGCTGCAACCGTCTTCCCTGCACCGCTCTCCCCACTACAAAACACACGCACACACACACACACACACACACACACAAACACACACACAGATTTTAGCAAGGTAGCTTGATACACTATGAGGTCATCTTCATTTAAACTGCTTTGGATGGTAAATCAAAGCAATTATGGAGAGATAAACCAGGATAGGGGACAATTTCAGTATTAAATTCATGGTCATAACAGGACATTGAGAAGTTATGGTCCTTTTTTGGGGTAGAATTGATCAGAGTTTTAACGGTCTAGCTTACCGTTGGCCTTCCAACATTGGTACGTAAAAAGTGCAGGCAGCAGTTATAAGCACACTTAGTCTATTGGTACTTTAGCCATCATTCTTAGTTTACTGCAGTATTTTTTAATATTCAGGTAGGCCATGACAAGCAAATGGAAAGAAAGAAAAAATAAAAATCATTGAATGGAAACTCAGCAACTTTGCACTGCGTGTGCGTGTTTATGTCGTGTGTGTGTGTGTGCTAGTGTGTGTTTATTAAGTCTTTCGACACAATGGACAATACTTTGCTCACGATGGAGTGAAGTCTGGAAATGTCTTTTAGCATATACTTGAGGACAAGATGAAAATCATCTTTTCATTCTGCTCAGGACTAAACTTCCTGTATAAATCCAAATATTGTTGGACAGGCCGAGCGAGGCAAACATCTGACGAAAGTCAATGTTTATTTTCCTCAAGAGGTGGAATGCGACACGTGTAACAGCGGAAAATACTTTTTCGGTGACATCCATTTTATTATCCCGTATGCATTTGTCTCGCCTGCCGCCGGCTCCGTGTCTCCTGGCCTCGCAGTGATTCGGAGCCATTCTTATTTCAACATATGTGGCTTGGCCGAGCGTATTTCCGTGCAATGTGTTTTGATTCCATGTCTTAAAGGAGAGGGAGTCATGTTGGTCACGGCGCTCAGAGAAAGCCCAGCTGTACACCGTTAAAAGAGGCTTGAGGAAGTCATGCAGGCCAACGTGCTTCCCAACTGTCTTTCAATATGACCCTCTTCATTGTCTGTCCTCAAACTCTATTCCCATGGAATTGAAGTCACAGTAGCCATTTAGTACGCAATTTACTGTCCGTATTTCATATTTCAACCTACTGAATGTGTGTTCCGAATTTTTGTGTTATTATAATTATTTTATATATATATATTATATTGTTTTTAATAACTACAAATGTTTTTATTTTCCATATTGAGCAGCACACAGAATCATTTCAGGATAAATGAAGTCCTGTGAATGTGAATACACTCCACCCTAAACCTCAGCGTCTGAACATGGGAACACTGCTGCCCTGCTGCTGGGCTCATTGTCCTCAGCAGCTGATTGTCCTGCTCACTAGTTCTTCTGTGTTTCATGCTGTGGCGGGAGATTGAATCACATCCTATTTTGAGCCAGGACCCATTGTCCTGACTCTCCTCAAACTAGGTGAATACACAGACAACTTCCTCAAAGACGTTGTGCCCAAACATGGAAAACAAATGTGAGGCGAGTTCGAGAATGGACAATATGGAGGGTGGAATGAGTTTCATGCATGAATGAAGTGCATCATGGGTCGCATGGGGATTTGCTTTTTCTCTTATCGCCGTTATTTTTCTTGGGCATCCCGTACTATAAACTCAACAGTCTTAATGCGACCACATTTTGTAATATTTTCACAGCCGTTATTTTAAATGTCATGTTTTTTCTTACTTCTTCTCCCTCTGAATCAGTTGAGATATGTAGAAAAACCACGTGATTATGATATATTACCACCACAAGAAGGTCAGCAGGATTCTATAGCCTTACAGTGAGCGTAATGTTTATTGGGATAACTTGGGTTTCCTATGGCCTAGCTGGCACATGGCCTTTTCCCGCTCTGTGAACACCAACAAAGGTTTGGTTGGAGGAAATGTGGAGCAGATTATTTCAAGCCAGTGAGTCCAAAGTTCACCGTTCACAGTACAGTGCCGTTCTACAATTAAGAACAGAATGGGTTTTGGAAACACCAGAACTGAATACAAATCGGACCACACTCTACGAATCATTAAAAGGTTCACCCTTCATCTGATTACTCAACCACACAGCTGACAGCCTGTGCACCATATGCAAAAGAGGGCAACGTTCAATCACACAGCGAGATGGCAGGCAGAGGATGACACCGGCTCTGATGGGTCCACACTGCTGAACCACCCGTCATCATGTCCCCAAATTACACCATCATCACACACATTCTGAAACACCACCCTGCCCCCCCCCTCCCCACACACAGGGCCATGTTGTTGACAACTTCACCCCGGACAGCTATCTATCTACCAGCAGGCTATTGAGCAGAGTTGTGGTTCACAACAAAAACACATTTCCCTGCTTTTGTGAGCTGATCTGCTTGATTACAAATCCACTGCAATGCCTTTCTGTGGGGGGAAATGACCTAGCACATGCTCACTGTCCATACAACAGGAGGGGAAAAGTGCTGAGCAGCAGTCATGGGACTAATACAATGCAGAGGTGGCTCAGGTGAATGGGCGCCAGCATGGGACTGGGCAAAGGCCCTAAACCATGACGCCACCCTTTTCACTCAACAACAAAAACACACCCAGCTATCAAACTAGTCTTTTATAACCACAACCTGAACATATAGTTCTCTATTACAGACAACAAGCGTTCCTAATTTACATTGTTTGTCCTCGCTGTTTATTCCTCTGCTGTTTTTCACAAAAGGCCTACGGTTCTATTTGTGTCTGGCTGTACGACAACAGAGAGGGAAAGGTGTCTTTGAGCGATTCGGCTCGTGACACATGACCGGCTGGTCGAACAGGTTCTATCACTTCTCCCGCTCCCCTCCCTCCCTCCCTGTGTCTTCACGTCCAACAATGACACACATCGTCTCATTGTTCTCATTCTTCTGTCACTTTTTGTGTCGGAGCAGAAAATGTGCACAGGAAAACGAGTTGGGTGGCCCATCTCGTCCTGAAGCAAGGAGAGCAAAGGGGTTGGGGACGGACTGGAGAGGAGAATGGTACGGGCCTTCAGAATCCTACCTGATGATGACACACTGGTTCTCCCTGTCGATCATCATGTTTCTGTACATGTTGTCTGCCAGAGCGTAGATGTGAGGAGGATTTTCGTACTGGGCCTAGATGGAGAAAAACAAAGGAAACATGCTTTGCATTACGAACACACAACAACTGAATTCCAAGATCTGTTGGGCAGAGAAAATGATGCATTTGGAATCCACCTAGTAAATAATGTATACCTGAAGATCTATTTAAATGTCAATGGCATGGTCAATGTCTACGGCATAAAATATGTATGTAGAGAAATATATATGCTTCTATTTTTATTTGAAAGGGGCACGAATAAATAAACCAAACCAAAAAGATGACCTTAGCTTAGACAACACCATTAATTGGCTAATGTCATTACTTGGCTTAGTCATTGTGAATTCTGAATCTACTCTTAAACAGCTTTTATGCAAGACTATGATTACATTGTGCAATGACATACATCGCCCTCAGTAGGCTTGCATGGGTAAAAATATGAGGCAGACTCCAACAGGGTGTCCTTTTATAAAGGTACTGTGTGTTCCTGGATGCAGGGTGTACATTTCACAGAACAGGGAAACCATTCCAGCGACACCTCATTCATTTCCAACCCCGCTGCCTACAACGTATCAAATCAGCGGACGAAGGGCTTTATGTTTGACCTGTAAACAGAGGCTGTTCCACGTGACTTTGTGCCGCTGTGTCATGGCTTATCTCAGGCACTTGGGGCAGGGAGTTTACTTACCGCACCCTGATACATTTCCACTTCTTTCTCCCCAAAGTACGGCATCTGCTTGAATGGATTGATGGAGATGAGCACAGGGCCGATGTAGGTCTGATGTCATAGGTTAGGGAGCGTGCGTGACAGATGGATGAGTCAGCAGGGAGGCTGAGGGACTGGGAATTGTGCTCTATGTCATTGGGGATGTGACATCAGGCTGTATTGTGGCACTGCATGGCGATCAAGTCTGAGCCTTACAAGGGCTCCTAGTGTTTACATATTATAGCAAACAGATCCGAAGTTGTAACACTGTGAGATGTTTGTTTGGCACAGAGGTCAAACACTGCTCATGGTAAATAGAAGTGGTATTATGGGAGTGGGGGGGAGGGGGTTCTTTAGCGTTAGCGACCTCGGCTGAATGACCCTAGTGTTACGGCCGCTCAGTGAAATCCAAATCAGGAGGACTCACCAAGACGAAAACCGAAACCTCCTTTCATATATCGCGGCACCATAAACCTTCCTACGTTTTACAACCGGCACTCAAAGAATTGATAAAGTCCTAAAAGTCCTGAAGTCAAGTAGTAATGTCCGACAAATGTGAATGAAACCACAACTCTGAATCCAAACCCCCCTCTTGGTAATATATGCAGGGGTTTTATCACGGAGCATATCCTGGCCCGAGACAAAGCACTGCTTGTCCAGTGATAGTCGGAAGGGAAGGTTTCATTTGGAATAAACTGTCACTGAATCGCTTCTCTGTGATTGTCTGTTCCCATTTCTGGTACCGAACACAACACAATGAGATCAAAGCAGAATACACTCCATTAGAATCCACCACACACACACACACACACACACACACACACACTTTAATGGATTATAAAGGAAAGGGGGACTTGCAGAGGCCAGACTGGTGAGTTTAGGGGGCCAGACAGAGGTAAAGTCTAACCAAGCCCACCCCCACCCTCCCCACCCACAAAACAAACTGGTGCGCGGGGCAAATCCCTTTTAAATGTTACCCTATTAGTCATAACTGCTCCGAAATACTGCGGAGCGGCCCATTCAGCTATTCTGGGAATAGCGCAAACGTGGGGGCCCCAGATATTTCCCGCCACTGTGCAAGCCAGCGGTGTGAGAGAGAGAAAAAACAAGGATACAAAGATGTAGTCATCCATGTATCTCTTCTTGAGGTTGTCCACGATGGCGTCCTCGTGGATCTTGCTGAGCAGCACCATGTCGTCCACGCCGCTGATCTTGACATTGTGGCTCTGCCAGTGGTACCGGTGGTGACCCCGGCTACCCTGCAACCAAACAAACGACACGCCACCGCACATTTTAGTACTCCCAATGCATCCATTTTTTTAAAAATCATGACATCGTTTTTGTACTGAATGTTGAATATATGCTACTGGATACCTGAATTTCCCTCGGGATGAATTAAGTATTTATCTATCTGTCTATCGGCATATTCATGTGGAGCTGTAAGTGGAACCACTTTTGTGTTTGTATACTTTCGTCGTGGACCCCAGGAAGCTTTTAGCCAAGGCTAAATCAAGTAGATCCCTTAAGTAGCAGAAAATGAAAATCATTTTTTTTGCTTGTGCATTACCTAAATGAAGGGGCTTTATTTCGGTCTCCTAGGCATCGGTTCTAAATAAGACCCTTGCCTTCCAGTAATGATATCCCGATGGTTGAATAAATAAACGCTATTTCACTTGTACCAGTAAAAGGGAGTTTTTTGGTTTTGTTTGTTGTCTGCCACGCAGATGATGAGCCGTGCTTTTCTAGCCGTGAAAAAGGAACAAAGTCATGATTCCCACAAGTGCTGATCCAGAGCCTGTTGTGGGCACATTGTACCTTCCTTATGTGGATTTCAGGAGGATTTCATTTGAGAGCTCTCAGGGGCAAAGCTGAGGTCATTTGTCATGTGCTATGAGTCAGGTCTCATCTGGCTCCTAAAGGGGACTCAGCCTCTTCCTCCTGGACGGACAACGCAACAGAGCTGGTCCAAAACATGAGTCACGGCTAGACACTCTATCACACTGCCTGATTCCTCATTCCCGAACACATTGATCGAAAACAGGGAGAAATAAGGACTTTTAGTTTATTTTCTCCAACATAGATTAGCGTTCTATTGAAAGGAGGTACACACATTTACAAAGATTTGAATGTGAAAAGGCATGATGAATGCCACATTAGTTGGCATTTATGTTCCTTTGAATTTGGTTCAATGTCGGGCTCTGAGCTATTCATTGTGTGTCGTTGTTCACCTCTGATGCATTCATATAGTGAGTCTATCATGAGCATGCAAATGAAGAGTAACCAGATATTACATTTGAGGTAAAAGGTGGTAGACTACCAACCAGACTTCCAAAGGCGTACCAAAAAAAACACATAGACCTAGTTGAGGATGTTTAAACATACAGTCATTTCAATTCAGTTTAGACATTCATTATTTAAGTGCCAAGTGACTTGTGACCTTATTCACACTTGAGTGTTTTTATCTCCCATATCTCCTGGTTTCTTCATTAAAAACACACCATAAAATGTACCATTCAAAATAAAGGCTGCTAGCCATGCCTTCGCCCAGTCACTATCCATCCCATGCCTCGTTGCACAACTGCCCAAGATGTTTGGAATGATTAGTTCAAGACAGAGCATAACGTTTAGAATGTCAACTATTCAAAGAATGGCTTAATTTGCTCAGCTTTAACCCTTTTGCTCACCAGGCCATATAACCACAGAACATATTCCAATTTGCAACGACGGTGTCGTATAGGTCTGTGTAGGTATACATTCAAAAGCCTGCCTGGTATGTGCATCTGTCACAACCACAGACATCTGCTGAAGCCACTGAGGACGTCTTCTGGAACTATTCTACGGCGGAGCGTCTGTAGACCTACTTGGTGGCAAGTTGATGGGAAAGAAGGGAGGAACGTTTGTTGTGTAATTCCTGGCCCACATTTTTTCTCCTTGTCTGAGTCCAGGGTTTGCGAACGTCCTTTTGGTCAGAAGCTCGCAGTTCTAGCTGCTGTTTTAATATCTTGTAGCGGTTGTGTTTAATAATGTATAAGTGATACATAAAATAATAAAAGTAAAGGCTTACTTTGCATTTTCTTTTTCTGGCCCACATAGGCATGATGTGATTATATGGGTGTGTTGCTAGGTTTGTCAAGGCAATTCTGTCATTTTAATTAGCCTTAACGTATCACATACTGGCGAGAAGGGTGTCAGCATGGGGTGCCAAGGTTATTTTGCACACATCGTAGAGTTTTATTGGATTCAAAATTGTTTAAGAGGCGGGGACTGTGTCTTTGTGTTTTGAATACGCTGTGCCGTGGGTTCCTGCATCTCCCAATGAGAATACCTTAAGGGCAATAGGGGAAAGACAGCGAGAGAGAGAGAGAGAGAGAGAGAGAGAGAGAGAGAGAGAGAGAGAGAGAGAGAGAGAGAGAGAGAGAGAGAGGTGAATGCAAACAAGATGACAGGTCCCACGGGGGACATCTGAGAGCGAGCTAGCGTCTGCTATAACAACACTGTCGCCATGGAACTACCTCTGACTTCCGTCTCCCACATCCTCCACACATTACACGCGTCCAAGTCAGGGCACCGATCCCGCCAGTTGGTTGTTGCGTGGTTTACTTTTCATTGACACTACTTCATGTGTGAATAGTAGTCATATCCTTTCTTGCATCATATGGCCAGCATGGGAGAGCAAACACATTCAAACACTGGATATTTTGTATGCATTTTTGTGGATTTTTTTTTGCACCCTGATACATAAGTACAAGCTTTTCCTTCATGCAAATACCATTACCATATAAGGAGAGTGCTGAGCAAAGCCCAGCTCAGGGTACAGGAAATGGCTGGGTTTGATTCAGTATCAAAAGCAGCACTTTTCCACTATTCTGTCTGTGATGCCAATTCCCCCTCTCTACTAGATTTGACACACATCCCATCATATGTTCGTAGGTATACAAAAAAATCTAAAAAGATATGTATCCAGGAATCAAATAGCCGAAAGTTTTTGGAATCAGATAGGGCAACGCAAAGCAAACGATTATTCGGCCAGATTACACCGTCTACATTACTTGGGAGTCTGGATAGAACACACTGCAGCTGCAAAACCAAACCCAGAGACACACTGGCTCACTGTTTTGTTAGACGTTTTGAGACTGGCCGCCTTTCTGGAAAATTATACCCTGAAGTTTGTTTATCTTATAAATGATATTGCTAAACACGAGGGATTCAAATATTAAAAGGCAAAACAGTAAAAACTCTGTTGAACAACAAATAGGGCAACAGAAGCTGCCTAGCATGTTTTTTTCCTGTACACTAGTAAATCATTGATGGGTGGTTTCAGGTTGCCAAGACAAACATGGCACTGAATGTGATTTTCATTGTTTGGGGGTAACACATCTCGAACAAATGCAGCCCCCGCTAAGGGAAGTTCAGCAGGAATTCCCATGGATTAGGGACATCTGCATAACCAATCTATAAAATGATCTCAGCAGGCGAATGAAAAACAATGGCCGACAACATTTGAAAGTTGTAACCATAATAACAGTTCAGAGGAATGGGAGCTTCAAGGGGATCGCCAGTGTCATACTTGGGATATGCAGATCCAGATTGAGCTGGAAAAATCACCTTGACTACCTAAAGGCTACAATGGCAGCACCTATTTCAACGAGCCTTCCGAACCGAGGTATAGAACAGACTGGAGGGAGGCTAAGCACATGGCCATTGCTTGGCATATTGGCTGCTGACCTACTCCTCCAAGCCTAAGAAAACCCACCAGACCTTGGCCTAATGAATGTCCTGTCAGGGAAATCTGTTTCGGAGCTGGTCCTTGGCTTTCCGAACGGGCGGTCAATAACTGCGCAGTAATGCAAAATACAGAGCATGCAGTTTAGTCTTTGTTACCCTTGGTTACGGGTATGGGAATATGAGTTACACAGTCCATAACATTCCACTGTTTCTTCATGAAACATAAACACCTGCAGATGGAGAATGGTGGTCAATGGACAGGGACAGTGCGATCAAACCATCAATAATGCATACCAGCCACACATACACGTGGTTCTCAGCTACCTCTTTATGATCATTTGATGTTCAGACATGGGATAGAAAAACAAACAAATGTATAACAGGGATTATGCGATAGATTTGCCCTGTAGACTCTGCACTACCTGAGCAGAGCAAGGCTGCTATGATTGTAGTTACCTTTCGTGTGGTCACTGTGTATGTAGCCTTTTATTACTTAGCGTGAATTTGGCTGATTTGTTTTCATCCAAATTGTGGAATAATGTGGGACACAGCCTTTGAGGTAGACACGCATTCAAAGAGGATATAAAATAAATAGCTTATTTTCTTTTACTTTTTAGAGTAGTTGGGACTGGGAGTAGTTTAAAGATACACATTTTTGTGGTCTTGGGTTCCAGCCACTCAATTCCTATTAATTCTAGTGTTATAACAAAGATGCTAATCTGGAAAGAGGATTGCTGAGACTGATTAGTTCAGGGCATAACCATTGATGGCATTCTATTTGGCAAATCAGAAGTCTTATCAATATGAAGAATAATCCCTTCCTGGGTTTTTTAAGAGCTTTGTGTAAATAAACTAATATAACTCATTCAAAATACCATTGTGATTGTCAAGGATATGGTAGACATTATAAATAACCAACTAAGCCACTCGATGTTCCCTGATAGAGGAAGTATGGGGAAGAGTGAAACAAATGTGAACCAAGAGCAGAGCAAGACTGCATTGATAACCGAGTCAACACTCATTAACTCAGAGGCTACCTGATGAATGACAATAGGGAAACTGGCATAGTAAGTAATAGCACAGCCCCAGCAATATTCCCTGTACCAGGTAAATATTATGGCAAACAGATGAAAAAGTTCCTATTTCACCCATTATGGGGGACTTCTTAGGTCACCTTCACCAAAAGCATTCACACCAGCACAACCAGTTCTCCACAAGCAAGGCCTTGGCTAATAAACAACCAGAAGTAAACAAATGCCCTATGTCCATACATTCATGGGAACGACGTGCCGCAGGTTTGATTTAGGTTTAAAATGTTACAAGGTACAATTCAATTAAAATGGGCTGCCTTTCCATTTCAAAAGATGAATGTATAATGCAGAATATTAACAAATACATAAGATTTTCTATGAGCTCAACATGGGATTATAGATTGTAGTTTAAACAGAAACACTGCAAACTGTGGATGACATTGACCCAAAAAAACCAGCAGCATGTTTAGTCAAAGATCAACAAGACAATATCATTGAAAGCAAACACAGTAAGAGTCTAGACCTTGGATTGGTTCCTATACAGTCAGTCATTCTTAATATACCATGAAGCAAGCAAGTGTTAGACATACAAACATCAAAAAAACCATACTAATAAAATCTACTGCTTTGAAAAGAATCCACACGTGAACCTTGTGTGTTTGTGAACCATATTACAATTAACAAATGGGACACAACAACGTACAACATATGTTGAAATGAAGCACGTTGCACAGAGTATGTCAACAGTCATTAATTCCACATTGGTGCCAAGCCGTGTGAAATACCAATAGGTTGGAACCAGTGTACAAAGGAGTGTGAGGTTAGTGACCCAGTCACACGCTTAACGAGTTCTGCAGGTCCCACACATTGGATATTCATCCTGTTTTTAGGGACAGCTTAAATTCCCCAGTAAATCCTTTCAGCAGAGACGGGGTTTGGGAAAGGCAATGCTTTAAAATGGGAAGGGGGGTGTTTCTGAGTATACGCACCTCCCAGTAGGAGAGACTAGGCCCTAATGCAAGCCATCTGCTGTCATACTGACTTACTTTTCTGCATCTGGCAGAGAGGGAAGCCATTCGCTATGTTTCTGTTTGCTATTTCAGACAGTGAGACAGACTGGCTATTTTGCTCTTGTTCTAATGAATGGAGTACTCATTTGCCTCTTAGAACATTTTTTTATGAAAACATCCTATCAGCATTACAATTCCTCTTACTTTGCAAGAGGGCAGAGGCTACTTTGAAGTTCTGAATTCTATTTTAAACCTTCTTGAACACTATAATGTTCTGAGTAACCAGTCATCATAAATGGGGCTGGGCCGAAATGCCATTAGTTCCCGTCATTGGTGATCCAGGTTACAACAAAACAACTCCATGGCGTCTGAATCAAAACAATCCATCGGTAATGGTGACCTCTTTGGGCAGCCGTGGCCTAATGGCTAGGGAGCCGGGCTTGTGGTCAGTGGGTTGCAGGTTCGGTTCCCAGGACCAGAGGGAGAAAAAATGTGGGTGGGGAGGGTGACTGAACAGAGCTTTCCCCCTCTCAATATCCACGG
>JAOTIX010000030.1:683129-693174 GCA_027123715.1 Gaidropsarus macrophthalmus
GTGATCATCATGTTAACCGTTTATTTTTATCTCTTTTAGCCGAATCAAGAAGGTTGTCTCAATTTATGGGAGCAGCATCGACGTTGAGCTACAGCAGAGAGCCGTGGAGTACAATGCGATGTTCAAGAAGTACGACCACATGAGGTAAAACATCCACTACAACATGGCTTGATTGGCCTCACCGGAAAATGTGGTTTTCTCTAGCATAGTCCAGTATCTTCAAAGTGTTCCTTCCAAAGGCCTGCCCTGCTGGAGCGGATGCCCATCATGGAGAAAACGTCCTCGAATGGACCCACGGAGATGGTGCAAACCAATGGGGAGACGGAGCCATCATCGGAGTCGAAGCATCCACCCCCCATTACGCAGCCACCCAATCAGGTGAGGACTATAAATATGAAAATAAAAAAACTCCAAATTGAAGGAGAATCATGACACCCCCTATACAGGTGAACTGCTTTAAATTATTCCATTTAAAATAACGGTGTCCTCCCAAGGATTTTTTTTGCCTTGTGCATGCGTGTGCGTGCGCTAAACCGCTGTGCTATTTCATTGAAACTTTGCACAGCACAACTTTGTGTGATTATTCCTACCTTGACCTGAAGTGGTTGGTAGTTTCTATAAACACGCGGGCGACAGTGCCCTGCTGGGTGCAATTCCAGCACTGCAAAAAAATACAATAAATCCTTGTTCGGCCACACCGCACCAACCTTCACCACCCATTATGTTGCAGCCCGAACATGACCTCTTGTGCCTCGTAGCGCGCAACACTGCCCCGTGGCTCGGTGTAGAACCTGACCACTTCAGCCCTTTGGAGAGCTCCTTCAGAACAGGAAAATGTGTCGTTTAAGAAATGTGGAGAAAAGCATGGCGGCTTCACGGATTCCTAGCAGGCCCGGGTCTTCTTGACCTTGGATTACAATGGCAAGAGGATGAGAGGTCCATAGTGACTTCAAACAAGGCTTCAGTTTATAGACGGGAGCCTCAGTCACCAACACTACACTGATGCATTTTATTCAACGTGTGAGAAGTGCACGGCCCATATGATATTGATATTTTGTAACTTGAACACTGACCTGACGTTTTGCAATGTGCAACTTACCAAAGATGTATGAATGATGTATGAAAAATGTATGTGTGTGTGTGTATATATATATATTATATGTGTAATTCCAAAATCAACATCTCTATATGTTGCAGTCTATATAAGTGAATGAGATAGGAGACAAGGTTGATGGTTATCTGATTTCAGGGCCAAATCCTGCAGACATCCATTATTATTGTGTGCTTCGTAACCACCGAGTATGCAAATGCAGTTTGTAATTTGACACTACTTACTGATACTCTACGAACATCCTGTTGCAGTGACCCTATGGATGTAGTCAAATGTTGTAATGACTTTGAATGAAACTACCACGGTTGGAAAAACATTTGAGGACGAACCGTTGTGTCATGGGGAGCTGATTGTATTCTTGGTGGAATATCTTGTGTATACCAATTTCTTCTACATGGTGTCCTCAGGCTTGCAGGTGTATTTCTTTCTTTCACGAGAGATTGCTTCTGGGACAGGTGCGACTTCTAAATGCAAAAGGAACCATTCCTAGGATTTAATGCTCATGGCAAAAGCTTTTCTGAAGGGGCTGCGGTTTGCTCCATTCATTATATATTTACCGAGTCACCGAGAGATTGGAGTCCACCGAAAGTCACAGCAGTCAGCCTCTTTTTAAGCTTCCTGGAAACCCTGTACAAAGTTCAAATACCTGCAGGCAAATGAAGGTTGTCCACTTTTTACAATCTATTGAAAGTCACCTTTCCGTATGGATCTTTTCGTCAGAGTTGACTAAATGAGTTCCCTTCCTGCTATAAGCATTCATAGCATTTTTTCCTCATTTCTTTTTTCAGGCTAATGATTTGTTGGACCTTCTTGGGGGAAACGATGTGGGGCCAGTGATCCAGACCAACCTGCCCACCAAGCCAGCGTCAGCTGGTGGAGAGCTGCTGGACCTGTTAGGGGACCTCTCGCTTACTGGTAGGAAGCTCTCCCAGCATTCCCTGCCTTCAGGACCTATCCTAAAAGACCTCTAGTCCAACATGCAATTCACCACCTCCTAGGGTCTGTAATCGACAGAGAACACCTAATGCGATATTACAGACTCTGTGAAGATTGCATTGAGAAATGTGTGTTGTACAGGTCAAAAAGAGCAGAAAGTATTTTTTTTACTATTCACCATGGCGAATACACTTTGGCGACCTCTGTAGGCCGCTGTAGTTATTTGCTGCAACAAGATAAAATGGCTTTCAGAAAAGCCATTGGTTTTTTATACATTTTTTGCCCAAACAATTCATTGCAGAAGCAAACCATTGCAAACCTCGCATGGTTCATTCTGCCTTTCAGCCACGACTCACTTTCAGTCCTATCTCACTCCAAGTCATTCAGACCAGTGCTCTTCCCATAGATTTCTCTCCTAACACCCATGAGTGCTGAGCCGGGACTTCCTCGTGTGCGTGTGCTTAGAAGTGCTCTCTCTCTCGGGCGGTCAGAAAGGTGCTTGTGCTTGTGTGGTAATCAATGTGTACCGATCTGTGATGTTGACACACACAGGCGGTCCGGTGGCCCCTCCCTCGTCCGCACCCGCCCCTCAGCCTGGCTTCCTGCTGGACGGCCTCTCCTCGCAGAACCTGTTCAATGACATCACGGCTGCAGGTCAGTCCCTGGCTCTGGTTTTTGTGTCCGCTGGTCGGCTCTCTTTGTCCGTTTTCATTTGCGTCCTGCAAAGAGTGCACGTCCTGCAATACAATGGCTGGGGACGTGGGTGAATAACGTGATGCGTCCCACGCTGGCGGCGTGCTTTCAGGTATCCCGCCCATGACGGCGTACAACAAAAACGGCCTCAAGATCGAGTTCACCTTTGAGCGAGCCAACCCTAACCCCAACATAGCCGTCATCACCATCCACGCCTCCAACACCACGGACGCAGACATGACGGAATTCGTTTTCCAGGCCGCAGTACCAAAGGTAAGTCTGTCTGACATGTCCGTTGAACGTTTTCCGATGATCTGCTTTCCAAGCACGAGCACCATGCAATCTAATGTGAACTCACTGTCTCTCTGTCTCTCTCTGCCTGCTAGACATTCCAGCTGCAGCTCCTGTCCCCCAGCAGTAATGTCGTACCGGCACACAACCAGGGCACCGTCACGCAGGTCATCAGAGTGCTCAACCCGCAGAAGGTAAACCATGGTTCCTCCTTCCTTTCCCCATCGACCCCGTCTTTAGTCAATTGACTTCAGAAGGCAAATGTTCCTTATCACCTCTCCCGTCTTGTACGTAAGCTGCTGTGACTCTAAAGCCTGGTTTATACTTCTCCGTAAAGTGCTGTACGCAGACAGGGAACGCCCTCTGTGTAGTATGGAGACCTTCTCGGAGACCCTCTCCGTACTCTCCGGGCACATCTGATATTTTTTAACTGTCCGTCACTCCGTCGAGGGAAATCAGACACGACAAGGGCCTTACATTGGTCCTCTAACAACGTCATTTCCGGAATTACTTTTCGGTTTGACTACAACTGGCAAATTGCACTACTTTGTAAATAGTTTATTTACCTTTAAAGCTTTTTTTTTTATCTCTTTTTAATTACAATCTGCTATGGACACATCAAGCGACTGTGAACGTCAACCTGTTTACTTTACCTGTTTGCTTTGCCGACGGAGAACTGCAAAGGCTCAAGGGGTCAGTGTAGTTACGCAAACGGATTACGGCGTATGGAGAAGTATATCCCGGCCTTTAATGTCCCCGTTTGCAGGACTAATAAAGGATATTCAATTCAATTCAACTCAAAAAGCGTCCGGTTAACGTAACGTGACCGGTTATTTACATAAATCGTTTTATGCTTTTGTGTGGTTCTGGTCCGCATAAACATAATCCTCCTGAAACTATTTCAGCAACAGCTACGAATGAGGATCAAGCTGACGTACACCCACAAAGGCTCGGCAGTGCAAGACCTGGCGGAGGTCAATAACTTCCCCGCCCAGTCCTGGCAGTGACCTGGCCGCGAGGGTTTCTCCCCCTGTAAGCCCTCCTCCTGAGGGAACTATGACAAATGATTCCTCCTTCAACCCCCCGCCCCCAGCCCCCTTTTCTTTCAACGGACCCCCCTGTGACATCACTGCAAGCCTCTGCCCTCGAGTTGCATGGGACGCACCAGAACATCTAACACGGGACGAAAAAAATACATAAACACGCAACACAGTCGTGAAGAAGAACCTTTTTGACTATTAACACCATCCCGAAAAAAATCTGTCAAGTAGTACATATCTGTCAAGTAACCCCACCTCCCGCCACTTCAGTTTTCTTTGTAGGAGAATTCGCATATCTCCACCCCACAAAAGCAAAATCACACCACACACACACACACGCATACATACACACACACACACACACACACACAGACTTGCACGCAAACCTACCCATGTGTTCACTATGGTACGGTCCATCTTTCTCAATTCACTGTAGAGCATTGTTGGCCACTGTATGTGCACTAGTGTAGTCTTTTTTTGTTTTTGTTTTTTTTTTATTTAAGAAAAAAAATTATTTAGGTATTTAAAATGTTGTGTTTTAATGAACTTAAAAGTCACTCACATGAAGCTCATAGTTTGTGTAGGCAAACCATTTCTCCAAACTCTTGTGATCTGCATCTTCAGCACTTTGCCCCAACACACACATGAATGATCCGCTCTGCATTGATCTGGTTCTTGGGGCACGGCTTTTGAGTCATGCGATGTCAACTGGAAGGGTTTTTTTGAAGGTCTATTGTAGTCTTTAAACATGTTTTTCTTTTATTCCTTAAATGTTCACTTGGCTTCCAAAGCATGTTTTGAGGGTTGTTCAGATTACAGACTGCCTCTGGCGATGACGGTAATGAGCTGGGGACTCCTGGTACCCATCCAGGCTGTCCCTACCTCCTTATGGGAAGTCGGTACCAGAGGTTTTCTTTAAATGTGGGCCCATTCACTGCTTCTGAGGCCGAGGAAATTAGTCTTTTTTTTTTCTTTGTTTGTTTTGGTGAAATCTATTGATTTGTGTTCACTTAATTCTACATGTTGTTTCTTAGCTCGCTCGGTGTATGGATTTAGTGGAAGGGGGTGTGCATCTTTGTCATTGATACATGAAAAGTTTCATTAATTGCCCGGTAAATTGCTTCAGCTTTGGATATCGGTGTAATGACTTGTTAAATTAGCATCTGAATGCTTTTTAACAAGCAAAGAGAATCCATACAAAATACCTAGCGATTTTGTCAAATTCAGTTTTATTCTACTTTGCCCAACTTGCTCACCTTGCAAGTGCATGTCAATGAAATCTGTTATGAATGTAGTTAAATGCACTGAAAGCTTTTTCTTTCATGTTTCTTTCCTTCGTGTCTCTTTAAGTGAGACGTCATCTTTTGGCACAATGTTTATAATAGTATGTTTATTTCTGCAGTTATTTTGACAATATTTATGCCTGATATCAAAGTGATGTGCCTTTCTGACTTGGCTAGATAACTATGAAGCTGTTCATGATGAAGTTGCTCAAGGCCCCTCGTCTGCTCTGTTTGGGGTTTTTGTCCTGGGTAATAAATTAAGGAACATGGGCCAAATTGATTTAATATTTCACTTCACATCACTCTTATTTTTTTCTCTCCAAATTAACATGTTGTTTCGACAAACATGTTTATACCCCTCCATTAGTCAAATACGAAATTACAAAGACTTGACTCAGTCAATATTGGTCTGATTACATTAACAAGGACACTTGGTCGTTCTTGTTTATAGTGACAAAACAAATATATATTTGATGTAGGTTTACAGATTTGCAGGTATAGCATTGTCATGAAGAATGCTTAATGTGAAAGCTTGGCTAGTGCCAGTTATCTGTTCAGAAATGTTATCAAAATGTGTATGTTCAAGTGTAAATACTTAACATAAATGAAATGCAAGCAGAAGTCTGCAAAATAGAATCACTTTTTTTGTTTTCCTTTTTAAAGAGATCTTGCTCGTGGAGCCAGTATCGCTCAGTGAGGGGCTGGGTTTGTTTTCTTTGTGTGGTGGGTTTTATTTGGTCCACCTCAGACCCCAAATCAGTTCCGACCATGTTGACGAAAACCTTAACCTTAATACCTCACTTTCTTTTATTCGTCTTGTTAACCCACAATTGCACAGTGAACTAGAAGCGGTGTTGGATTACAATCGAGAGGAGTGTCTACACATGAGTCCTCTGGGTGGTCAGATGTCGAATCAGCCTGTACACTTATTTTCACTATGCTTCACTATCTAACTTTTATGACCAAATCAGAGAAACTATTTAGCTTTGGAAATATTTTTGAGCTTACCATATGTGTATATGAGAAAATGATTACGTTCAGTTGAACTTTTCTTTGTTGTTGAGAAATGATTTATTGGCTTTTTTTTCCTGTACATATTGAGGGCTTTTACAATTTGTCTCTTATACTATCTTTCATCCTTTTTTTAGATCAACCATTTTCTAAAGCTTCCAATTATTCACCCTGTATATTCGTTGAATAGATCGTCAAGCACATGGCCTCAAATCTTCATGTATCATCACTCACTTATTGTAAAAGAAAGATATCTGCTGTCTGTACATTGTATATAATTGTAAAACAAAACAAAAGCTAATCACATTAAATGAATCCCATGTGAAAATTTACAAAGATTAGCTAGGGACTATAATTCTATACATATGTATAAAAAAGAAAAAAAGTTAAAAAACCTTGAAGATGCAAACGGCTGCATTTGCTGTGCTCACATTTGATTGGTCCTCATCTTTTTACTTCCTTTGCCAAGTTAGAAGGGCGAGTTCCTGAGCTGCTTGTTAAGTGATGGTGGGGGTGTGTCTGAAGTGCTAGGTCTAGTCTGGAGTGATGCTGTGTACTGTACTACTGAGAAAGCTGAGCAACAGCTCAGCTGCAGAAGTGGCATGATGACCCTGCCTGTAGAAATATTGTCTTTTACCAGAAGCAGGGCTTTGTTTTGCCAATTTGTAACTTTCCCATCTGGCCTTATACATTGTGTGCAGTTAATCGTTTGCACTCTGGAATAATTTATTCTAATTCATGCTATCTGACCTACAAATTAATAAATGGTTGACCTATACCTGTACTATATAGTTTTTATTAGGAAGTGATTCCCATTAGCCTCTGTTGGTGTCTCTACTGGTTATGTGTGCCCTCCCCTTGGTTTCCTTCAGTATCATTATTTCATTCTTTCTGTTCCATTTGTAAGCATTTTTGCAGTTAGGATTCCAATGTTTAAATCTGTCATCCTGCATGCTACTTCAAATAAGCTTGCAGAATTGACAGATTTGAATTTCAATGAAACCCTTTTAATTTCGTTACAGATGCTTTTATTTACCGTAGGGCGTGGCCCGAGTTTGGCGTAAAGTCTTAATTTGGTCTTATCTGTACTGTTGAGGTTGTAAGATATAGTGACTTCATCTCAATGTTGACAGAAACAGTCAACAATTTGTAAAGAACCTTTTTTATAGAACTTCACTGCTGTTTGACCTTAAACGTCTAAGGTGAACATGCATGCACCTGCTAGAGACTAATATCCACAAGGGGGCGCTGTTAATAATGGAGAGCTTGCAGGGTGGGAAAATAACTTTAGTTTTTTGTTTGTACTGCCCTGTTTTTCACTACTATGTAACCATTGAAGTTCATGTTAACAATGCAGTGATCCATACTTTTTGAATGTACAAATCAACGTAACACAAGTGGATATGTAACTTCAAGAGAAGGAAAAGTGTGAGAGAGAGAGAGTGTGTGTGTGTGTGTGTGTGTGTGACATTTGGCTGCAAATTTGGATTGAGTCCTCAGCTTCTGAGATGCATGTCAGATCCTTCCTGTAAATAATATCATTTATTATACATACATTTTCTCCCCCTGAAATGCATACAAACGGCTCAATTGCAGCACTTGTGTTGTTTTAGGTTATAACATACACGTTTTGGTTCCTCTAATTAAGAAAGGTCAAGCTATGAAGTGTCACTTTGGTGTGGTTCATTTTGGTGAGTGAGCAGCATCTTGCCACTATGTTCTTACCCTGTTGAATAAACAAAAGGCATATATCGCAGCTATAAATTTCAATCTGTGTAACCCCAAAATGATGAACCGCGTTTTCTTTGTCAGATGGGAAGGTGGGGGTATAAATTAACATTTTTCCAGTCCAGTTTGACATTGGGAATGATATCAACGTTATGTGTCTTCAAGGTGTGTGAATGTCAGAATGAAAACATGAACTGTGTTGATGATTAAAGATGACAGGCTGTAAACTATTAAATGGGTTATTTTCAACTTTTGCTGTGTATTATTATCTTTGCGTTGGAGAAAATTATCAAGAGAATAAAAATGTCAAATATATGCATTGCATTATGGTGATTTATTTGTTTAAATTAAGAAACATGTGCTAATCGAAATACACACACATGATGATTATGGTGATTATTATTATGAGTGCATCTTTTACTTTTTAAATAGTCTATCTATTTAAATCTTTCTTTTACTAATTTAAATAGCAAAAGCACCGTTAATTGCAAACAACCATAGCTAAACAACAGATCTATGAATGTCCAGCCTTTGGCAAAGTAGCTAGCATAACCCCGCCCCTTTCATGTATATTGATCAGGTCTACAGTCGGCACATCTCTTCAGACGTGATATCCAGTCTCGTTATGGCGTCGTTGCTGCGAGACCATGACATTTCACAGCCGCGCCTCCGCGTGTATGGGAATTCACCAGTCGTGTATCACGCCGCGTATTCCATGTTGTCACTTTGACAAATAAATAACACAAATGATGGAGGACGAGGATACTACAGCGGTATTGGTGACCGACAACTCAAAGGAAACAGAGAAAGGAGGTGATGTCGGAGATAAGCGGAGGACTCGCACAGGAGAATCACAGCCCGACACGGTGGTCCTCCAGGCGGGGTTGAGGCGGACTGCAGTCCGTGGCGACCGTGACGGTTCAGCTGGAGCCCATGTTTCAACAGAGATACGTGTTTTAAAGGCAGGTCGTGATTTGAAAGGATTATCTTGGCAAATAGGATGGTGTTATGATACTTTGATAACCTGAAATGTTATGTTTTTTTAATTGGCTGAATATGGTGATTGACCGCCATCAGATACCAACACCATGCGAGCCACAACTGTTTGGAGTTTGACGGATTGAATGTGAGAACGTAGCTGCTAACCTGCTGTCATATGACGTATGCCAGTGCTTCTCCAAATGTTCTACTAGTGTACCCCCGCTTACGATATTTCTTCAGCTGAGTACCCCCTTCAACATTTTCTGGAGAGAAAAAAAAGAAAATGGAATGATCAATCATCAACATTAAAAGGGTGCAAATACTCACAATTTAGTAGGTATTTTGTCACTAAATGTGTATGTGAGTATCTAGATTTAACTGATTTTATTAACGTGGGATTTTAGAATTGTTTATAACCATAACTTTAAAAAGTAACTATTTTTTTTTTAAATGTTCTGAGTGCCCCCTGCAGTACTCCAAAGTACTCCTAGGGGTACGCGTACCCCCATTTGAGAACCACTGACGTATGCTAATAGGGTGTTAGAGTTAAGATGGGAAATGACAAAGGACCATAGGGCACCTCCCCAAAAGATCAGTTCAGTATGGGGTCCTGAAGAGCATATATACAATGTCAAATCGGATGGATATCATGACTATACAAAATATTGTAATTTTTTATTAATGTGTAACCTATGATGTGTGGCTAAAGGTAACCAAAAATATAGGCCTTCAATATATTGACTGAGTAAGTCAAGGATCAGTTTTCGAATCTATCTGTGGCTTAATTGGCCAACATTGATAGGACCACATTGCACAAATAATTATAATCTGTAGCCTACATCAGTAAAAGGTTCTCCTCAGGTCTACAGCTTTCAGTATTTCACCATTTCACCAGTGTATGCTTATTATCTGTTTTCGGGCTATAGCTATCATTATTTCTAAAAAGAGCAGAACATCTTAGCTCAAAGAAA
>JAOTIX010000030.1:715815-725924 GCA_027123715.1 Gaidropsarus macrophthalmus
GGCGCTGTTCCAGCGGCAGCCCGCCTCCGCCGCCGCCACGGGGACGTTCTCCACTAACCACTCGGACAACGGGCTGGACAGCGACGACGAGGCGCCGCTGGACGGCGTCATCTCCAACGGCAGTAAGCTGGAGGTGGAGGTGGACATCCACTGCTGCGCCTTCCAGCTGCGCTCAGGCGGGGCCCCGGAGAGGGCGGCGGCGGCCTTCGAGCGCGGGAAGGCGCGCCGGCAGAACAGCGTGGTGGTGTCGGCCACCAACGGCTGCCTGCTGGCGGTGTGCGGCCGCGAGCTCTCGGGCCTGAAGAAGTCCCCCTCCACCTGCAGCCTGTTTGGGAAGAAGCTGCCCAACGGCTCGGTGGTGGCCCCCGAGGACAGCCACAACCTCATCGAGGTGGCCCTGGAGGCCCCCAAGAAGAAGTCTGGTTACTTCAACGCCCCCGCCCAGCAGGACCCAGAGGACCGGCTGGTGGTGCCGCCGTGTCTGGAACAGGCCGTCCGAGAGCAGCTGAAGGCCCAGAGCGGCCCCGTGGTCCCCGGGGCCCCGGCCCTGTCCACGCCCCCCTGCGCCAGGGACCCGGTCTGGGACCCCGCACTCGCCCGCGTCCCAAGCTTCATCCCGGTGATGAGCAACTCCGCCCTTCAACAGCAGGAGGTGTACGACACGGCGCTGTAGGAAGGCCAGCTACGCAGCACCATCTAGTGGCCACCACGGGAACTGGGAGGGCAGACTCGCTCCTTCTGTGCAGATATCAACTCAAAACATCAGCGCCTGCAGGACGCAGCTTGTGGAGATGTAACATGTCAGACTGTTAGGGCTTTTGTGCCGCTGGGCAGCTTTTCAAGTGGGGTCCACCACTTTTTACATGAATTTCCAACGTGAAATGAAAAGGCTGGCTATATACAGTATATGATGACATAGAGCGTATGGCATCATTACAGGACACAACGGTACACCCTGGAGAACATCATCGATCAAACATAGCAAAAAAGAATCAGCAACATTTCCCTTTACCTGTGAAGTACACCGATGGAGCTCCTACAAAACGCACTCCGCTGGTTTGGACCGGTGTCGGTCCGAGGCGTCCGTCCCAAAGGATCGCTTGGAATAGGAGAGAGGTGAGAAAAAACAAAAAAGTGCCTAATGCAGAAGGCTCCAAAGCTGCCTCGGCTACACTTGTGTTTGAAGATGTGAGTGTGTGAGTAGTATTAGTGTTTGGAGGAGTGGTGCGTTGTCAAACCGCATGCACCACCAATGTATTTACACGGGCTGTCCAACAGAGCAGCCCTGTCTCGTCCTCACCCAGAGCTTCCCTGCCTGGCCTTAATCTTGTGGCAACAGAACAAAGGACCCGTATTCACCAAGAGCAGTGAGTAGGACTGACCTGTAAGAGGCCAGTAAGTCCTTCAGTTGGGTACTTTTGGATTTTGTCTTCTGCAAAGGAAATCATTGTAGTTCTATTCTTGTCATCTACAGAATCAGTATGAGAATTATTTTATTGCCAAATCACTTTGTTGATACAAGAGAATGCCTTGGTGCATGGAAAACATAAAGCAACACGATATAAGGGCCGAAGGGCCGAACCATAACCAGAAGTAGTAGAAGTACAACAAAATAGATCTAAAATAGAACAAAACCAACAATTTCTGTTGATGAGAATAATTTACAAATACAAAATTTTCAAATCTTAAACCAATTCCTAACATATCATAGAACAGGTAGAATAAATAGCTTGCACTGGATAGCCAAAGACAATAGTATGCCTATACGCACCTAATGTAATGGCAGCATGCCAGTGATAGTTCCAGTATCCAGGTGATTTTTGCAAACTTCAATCCGAATCAATTGGTTCAGTGTGGAATTTAAATTCTCAAGCAAAAAAAACAACGATTACACATACATATTTGGATGCATTGAGCTATCTAAATCAAATGCAGTACGAAACAAAGGTAGTGTAGACGACAGTTTGGCACCTGGAGTTTACAGGCAGATCATCCATAGCTTTAAGAATACTGAAACGCCTGTTTCAGCCGCCAACATTTCAGGTGACCTGTGGAACAGAAATCGAGTTAGAAATCTTTATTTACCATCAACTCTGATCAAATGTTTTGGGGATTGCAATGGTTGTTTGATTGTTTTTTAGAAGTAGTTGGATTTGATTTCACAGAGCCCTCCTATCAGATTGCAGGGTGATTCATTACTGTTGAGAAAGAAAAAGAAGTTGTGATTTACATGTGCCTATCTAAATCTTGTGAGATCTGCTGTCTCAAAGATCTGTTTGTGGGCCACTTTGAGGCAGCTCCAACAGTGTCTCAGAGGTGTACATAATAACTCTTAACTGTATTCATGAGTGATAACCAAGAACCATCTCAATATCGGAATTTATCACGCATTAAAAACAGAAGCATTGCATTCAAGTTATAATCAATGTAGGGCTGAGATGCTAGCAAGGACATGACAGGAGTTTAAGCCCATGCCAGGAGTTTTTTTTGTCATGTCTTGCTGTTTTACAGCTAAATATGTTTTGTTTTGTTTTGTTTTGTTTTGTGTTCCAAAGAGCTACTTCAACTTTCTGGTGAGATGTGTATTTGTTTAGAAAAGACAACTGAGGTTAGTGGAGTTTGTATCAGCCATAGCGATTCAATCTAAATATCTATCAAGGTTTTTTCCATGCGTAATCTGTAAATTGCTAACGTCAAATCTAACCTGGTGACAGCCATTTTTTTACTGAACGGATACTTTTCTTATGGAAGGTGTGATGTTCTTACGATAGTTATACATCCATTTGAGTTGATAAGCAACGATAACTCTTTGCATGTACTTAGATGTTAACCATACAATATTTAAGTCCTTATGGAATATCTTACCAAGTGTATTGGCAACAATAATTACTTTATTACCTACATTAGTTATGACATTAATGCATAGCTGGTACAGGGAATATTTAACCGTTGCTTAAACTCAGCTCAATTGTGCCAAATACTGTTGATTATTCCCAATATACATTTTTATTTGCCAGTACCAAAATGTAGTGTAGTGGCCTTAGCATTGTGTTGTTGTTAGCTGGAGGTTTCAATGTTCCACTTAAGGCGAGAACTGTCTCATCTTATGACAACAATTGATCTGGACAGGGTCCGGAAGCCTTATTGATTTTTAATTTTCCAAGCATATTCAACACAAAATATTTCACTGTTCAAAGCACTTTTTATTCAGAAAAAAAGATTATATTGAAAGTCATGTATATATTTGTCTGTTTATGGTTTGTTTCCTAATATGCACAGAGACCCCTACAATGTAAAATGGGTTTGTGTGCCTCCCCCACTTTGCTCAACATATCATATCCTTTCAAAGAGAATGTAGCCAATACGAAGGGGAATTAATAGGATTGATATGTAGGGACCATTTTGTATGAACCTACGTCACTAAATATTGAAAATACAATATGTTGGCCAGGTTTAAAAATAGCCATATTGCAGAATCATTCTGGAGCTCTTTCACACAAGCTGTTTCATTGTACAATGGGTTAACTGTTCAAAGATACTCAGTGGTAACTTGGTCGTTAGCTTTTTAGAAATGCCGGTAGGGATGAAGAAAAAAGAAGAGAAAGTTATCCAAGTATTAAGAAATATACTTCTCTTGTCCCACCTACACTAAGGGTTTAGGTAGTGCCGTCCTCAAGAATAGTCTCGGGCTCAACGCTTGTGAAATTGGTCATTGGTCAAATATATGGTAAAAATAAACAAAGACAACATCGGCTATGGGGGGGGGCAATGGTTTTCCATTTGCTTCGAAAAATGAAGCACAATACCATGTATTAGTGAGAGATACACAAGACTGCCTTCTTGCAAGTAAAACATTGGTTTGTAAGAACATTTTCCTGCCGTTGCGGTGAGATACAATCTCACAGATATGTTGACTTGCTCTGCACAGGGTCCTAAAAACGTGGAGGCCGAGGACCATAGTGTTTAATGATAGCATTTGCACACATCGAACATTTTAATTTCCAAGTTGCAAACCTGAGCAAGTGCAGAAAGACACTTTGTTTTAATGTTATATTTTGTACACACCTCAAATTGTGAATTCCCATCCATAAATATGCAAATTGTCATCTATGTATTTTTTTTGTAAGGTAGTTTGCTCTACCTTACCTACAACATAAAATATATATTTCTTAAGATAAGAGAGTAAATTATGGTGTGCATGTCTATGTGTATTTATGTACTGTATGTGTGTGTGCGTGTGGGTTTGTAAAGATATTGCATCGCTCTACCATGTTTGGTTTCTGAGCTGGGTTATTGTACAAGATGAGTCACACTTTGCCAAGTAAGAGTTGTATAATGCTATGCTGCAGCATGCAGCACGAATGGAAGAGGATTTACATGTACGACCAAATAAGCCTTAGTTAGTCAGTCAGATCATCTGCCAATTCCATATTTGATTCTTGTGAAGCATTAAAATATGAATTTCCACTCAAACTTCTCTGCCATGTCTCTGCCATGTCTTGGATTTTAAATTGCAAAAGGAGTTTGATGACTACTAAAGAGGTTGCAATTTTTATTAACAAAAGAACTATAAAAAAAATACCTAATAAAAAAAAATACCTAATCATAAAATGGCTCCTAAACAACATTATCAATAACAACAGTAGTACAAAATAAACTAATCCATAGTCGTATTATAAACACAAGACCTTAAAAAAAGACATTAAAATGTAGAATATATGAATGGATGCATCATGTAGAAGACAAATAACCCCACGTTTATCTCTGTGCACTTTATTCACTGCATCGACCTTGACCCTCACCGTTGTTCTCCTCAAACATAGTGCCTGCTCTCCTCCATGCTAGGTCCATCCCTTGAGCGTCTCCTTTTGCGTACTGACCTGAATGCTCTGAGGGCCAACACTGCACCCAAAATGAAAATACCCACTCCCAGAACCCCGAAGAGTCCTCCTGCTATATCTGCCCCATTGTACTGGCACTTGAAGCCCTCATGCCCTTTACTGGCGTACATCTGCTCCCTCTCCTTACAAATGGGACTATCGTAGGTTTCCTTCACCTTGATGAAGTAGAAGGCCAGGGCAGGGATGTAGCCGAGACCGATGAGTCCGTTCACCAGGGCCTCGCCGAGCAGGAGAGGGGGAAATCGGTAAAACATCCGGAAGACGCCCAAAATTAGCATGCCGCAGCCATAGGCCATCAACGCCCCTCCGCACGCCATGGTGAAGACGTAGGGAGGCCTTTTCAGCTGATGGAAAAGCTGGTCCAGTTCCTTCACTCTTGCTGCATCAGCCCCGGTAAAGGCATTTGCACCACCAAAATAATATGCATACAGTCCTCCCAGACTGGCCAAGTCTCTGTAACCGCCCGAGTTGCTGTATGGCACCCCTGCACAGATGACTAGGAGTAGATTCACAAATATCTCCAGAAGCTGGCAGAGACCTGCAATGGGAGACCAGCAGATGGTTGGGTATTTTAGGAGGCATTTACGGGCGTACTATGATTGAACAGAAAATACAGGATTTTAAAGAAAATATAAATCAAGCAAGTTCAGCTAAATACAAGTTTCTTGATTTAAGGCTGATGTCATATTTTGACGGTTATATTGGGTATTTTCTGTTATGATAATTCTGTGTACACAATCATTATCATAGAATAGTCCTACACATCTAATGGTTTTCTTTACTTCATATATTACATAAGCATCATTCATGGAAAGATAACTTGCCTCTGCTTGATAAAATGTATCTGAGGTTGTACAGCGCTTGGCGGTTTTCACCATACTCCTCTTTAAAGGGAAACACTGGCGTCTCCTGAGACCTACAAGACAGCACGTTTGGAGGTATACATGTAGCCTATGTATTCGTAATACACAGGTGTCAAAAGTGTTTACATTCATTACTCAAGTATAGATACTAGGGTTTAGAAATACTTCTGTAGAAGTTTAAGTATCCACTCAAAGTACTGGTCAAAACTACTTAAAAGTAATGTCAGAAAAAATGGCATTCAGGAAAAAAGCTTAGGTCATAGTGACTATTGTTAATGTTGAAAAATGTGGGATGCACCTGTTTGAACCGCGTTTACGCCCATTGAAAATCAACCCATTTGAGGGCAATGCAACTGTAGGAATACGTACAGTACAGTAGGGTCTTACGTTGTGGGGGATTCTGCTTCACGTCCGTGTCTGTCAGCAGGTGTGTGCTGGGTCCTGCCTCTCCTGTCCTCCCCAGAGCCCTGTCTGTCTCTCCTGTTCCGATCTCTCTCTGCCATTCTCCGTGCCTGCTCAAATACAACAGAGAAACGAAGAGAGTTTGGCATCGGAGCCAAGATCCTTTTTTACGAATTGCAGTCTTAAAGCCCCGAATTAATTTTCTGACATTATAGCTGTTATTCTTAAAAAGTGCCCACTTGAAAATAACAGACACAGTTGTTAACGCATAATACAAATGATCACCTATATTCTTTTAAATCAAAGTAAGTTTCAGCGAAACTACCTGTGTGCCTCCTGTGTGTGAAACCTGTTGTTTTCGTTGAAGCTCCTCCCATTTTAACCTACCGTTTGAAGGCCACACCCAAGAATTTATGGAAAGGATTCTTTTTGACACACAATTTTTGTATTTTATAAAAAGAATAGTGTTCATGATGACATGAATTGTAGTCGTTGTACTACTGTACAAAAAAGTTAATAATAATGAATAATTAATAATATTGTTTATTTCAACTATACAATTGTCGACCAACTACTCGTTCAAATGAATCTCACCGAGTAGGACTATAGTTGCATAACGTGGTGGATTAAATAAATAAATACAACTATGTATGATTGATCGATCTCAATGCCTTCTACGGTGTTATTATCTACGGCTCAACAGCGCCACCATCAGTTGAGAGAATGACACATGCAAAGATGTAGACCTATTTGGGGAAACAATGCATTCTAGAAACCAAAAAAAACATAAATTAAAATGTATTTCAATGTGTGTCTAAAGCAGCAGACGAGCTTGAGATCACTTGAAACCCCATTACACAGTAAAAATAACCATTATTAGTATTGTATTTTCTTTACACAATAAAATATCTCAATGAGTTGTGGACTGTTGTGCAGCGCCCCCTGCTGGTTCTTGTAGGCGCTGTCTGAGCAGTGAGGTGGATGCAGGTAGAGGTGGGGGTTGCAAGAGGTACAGAGGCTCGCTGAAACCTCCACAGGAGGACTGCAGAAGATCAGCGAGTTTAGGGATCTGAGGGCCTACTAGGCCCAGGCTGTCTGGCCCTGACCAGGTACAGAGGTCGACCGACAGAGGGAGGGAGGCCGTGGAGACTGAGATGGCCTCATCGCCAGCCTCCAGGAGACGTCCCTCGTGGCCGAGGTACAGCCGTATTCTGTTCACTCCTCACACCTGCTTTATGATCTGAACTTGGTCAACATCACATAGCCACTAACTAACCAATAGGACTCAGAACAAACGTAATCCTACGAAGATGATTTATACCTCTATGATTGATTAGCATTATTCATTTGTGTTATCTGTGATATTTTCAGATATATCCAAGATTCATGATTATGAATGGGTTCTACAGCACTTCACTCTGCCCACGGTCCCAGTCCAGGAGAGGAGGAGGAGGCCGTGCAGCAGGAGCAGCTGCAGGCCCTCCAGGAGTCCCTGAGGTCTGGTTCATTTGAACGGACTTCTGTAAGTTCCAATAGATGGGGAAAGATGGGCATGAGACCTTTGAACGGTGATTTGGCAGAAGCTTTAATTGCAATCAAATTACAGAACGTTCAAAGCATATGATCCATACTGCAGCAACTACAACAACATGTAAGTGCTGCACATCCACTAGTTCCCCAAAACAATGTGCAAGATATAATGGAAAAAGGAAAAATATATCAGTTAGAGAATAAATTACATGCACATGCTGATTTCGAATGAATGCTGTTCATCAGAGTAAACAGAAAGGGTGGGAATAGGGATGTAGGGCCAGAACAGCGATATGTGACGTAATATGTGTACAAGTCTGGCTCCAGCCGACGGTAATCTCGCGTTGTCCTGTGGTGACGCCCTGACGTTAGCGGGACTTTGGAAAGTGCGTCTCTTCGTAACGTTTGGCTGACTTTTTTTTTTTTACTGGAAATGGCGCTTGCACCGGGGAAGCGCTACAATTAAAAGCATTGCTTCTATATCATTTACGGTATAACTTCTTAAAACGCATAGACATTAGACTTGAACGCCACAGAGAAGCGGAGTATGACTGATATTCGGTGGACTCTCCACCGTAAAGAAACTCCTATTTCGGTCTGATACAGTGGCCAACATCTCTCGACAGGTAACATTAGCGGCTATCTGCACATTTCATCACGCCAGCCAGTGGCCAACTCGAACTACATATTCAATTTAACACTACAATAAACGCATGTCGGACACTTGGCTTTCACATGTGTAACCTTATCTCTTTGGATTGATTTTAAATGACCTATTCTGTTCCTACATGTATGGGTTTAAAACGATTCTGTCCCACAGTGAGTAAGCTAGCCGCTAGCGCTAGCTTGCCCAATGTGACGAACACACCGCTGTACCCTAGAAACTATAAAGCTGTCTTCAACCAGCCACGGGAGTTACGATCACACGTACACTGAACATGTGGGAGACAACACGTTTATAATGTCCAGGTGTTGCTATCGTGATCAGCCCACATGACCTTGTAAGCTAGCATGACAATGAAATATTGCCCTAAAAACGTGGTTGATAGATAACTTAGACATCGGGGTAACATTGGGTCTTAAACGTATTGAATGACCCGTTAAACAGTTAAAGATTAATTTACATTGTCTGGCGTTATTGTTACTCAGTGTTTTTTCTGCGAAAGTAAGCACACAGATGCTGAGGTGTACTTAATGCTAATCGGTGTGAAATGTAAAAACGCAGTCCGTTTTAGGACACTCCGTGTCAAGTGTATCTACTATTACCCAAAATACTTTTCTTTTTGATAGATGTGTAATGTCCATGTGTTTTCATATTCACCATGCATGTAAAATATTGTTTATCGCATTCCCTGTGGTTCGTGTATAGTTCATAGCGGTAACAACGTTACTGGCTGCTTTAGGTAGGTCCATGTATGTTTGGAAAGGCTATAATACTTGTTACCCGTTCGTTATAAACTATGTCGCAAAAAAGGCTGCTGGGCGTTGTATGCTTTTCTACATGCCAATGCCAACAAGACAAACCTCATGCCATGTGGTTTACTGATTGTCATGTCGTGTGCTGCGCGGGATTTTACTTTAAATCCTTCATGTTGTTTTCCATTGTGGACGCAGAGGGCAGTGTTTCATTTTCCGTTCTCCCATATTCTTTCAGATGCCGCCTACTACCTCAATTGCAACCATTGGCAAATGAAGTAGTTTTCAATAAGTGGATAATTTTGTCATTTACTAATGCTGATCAAATGTAGTATGACTTACGTTATTATTGAGTAGGTTGATGTATAGATAAAGAATTGCAAAAGTATGCTGTGTTCTTGGGGTTAAGCAGATAAGATACTTTTTAGTCATGCTCCTACAGGCAATGATTACTAGGCCTGTAGACAACACGGCTCCTTTAGACTGCCTGGAAACTGCTTTATGTTGGGTGATCAAATCGGTTTGATCGTGATTTGCAGAGTGTTTCTCCAGCCTTTGAGTCGTCTGCAGCTGTCTTTGAGTTGAACTCCATGACAACTGCCAATAGAATGTTATAGAGAGTGTAATAATAGAGTGTAATTCAGACCTCAATTCTTTCCCACAGCAATTTCTTAAGTCGGTTGCAAACAGGGGTTTTATTTATATAATTTTTAGAGATGGTGTCATTAAAATAATCTTGAATAGTTAGAATTTAGGAAAGTGGGTCATTTAAAAATGGAATATACCTATGTTTGATTTATAATGGACCCCCCCCATAGTGAAGTGTTATTATGAGTGCCCTTTTACTTTTTGAAGTTGGATGAGACAATGGACCGTTGAATGTGGGGTTGCTTTCTATTTGTTTCCGGTGGCTTGTTGTATGTGTGTGTTTGTGACACACGGTCTTGTCTTTGTGTGCAGTAAAAGATGCGGGACCTGACTGCGCAGGTCACCAGCA
>JAOTIX010000030.1:735185-745542 GCA_027123715.1 Gaidropsarus macrophthalmus
CCACTGTCGCCAAGTGCTTGCTCATGGTGGGAATTGTTGGGTCTCTGTAAATAATATTATACAGAGTACGGTCTAAAACTGCTCTATATGTAAAGTGTCTTGAGATAACTTTTGTTATGATTTGGCGCTATATAAATAAAATTGAATTGAATAATAGAAGAGAATAATCACACAATAAATCATTTAGTTTTAGGATTGACCCATTCAAAATGCCTTTTTAGGAACATGGCACTGAGAGACTGTATCGTTGGTTGAATAACAGAAGAAATGAGCTGTAGCATAGGTCATCTAAAGGTCGAACCCTACAAGGTCTGTTACCTGCAAGGTTAGGGCCCCAGCAGTTGGGGCCCTGCGCCTCAGAGCTAGCTAGACAATCATACCCAATGTGACCAAAGCTAGGTATTCAGGGCTCTGTGTTGCCTCCCTTCAGGTGCCTTGTGGAGGCGTGGACTCTGCTGAGGCAGCACTCCACGCGCCTCAGCCTGGACGAGCTGCTGGGCTTTCTGTACGAGAGCTGCCAGGAGCTGGGCCTCATCAAGGAGCTGCTCAAGCTGCCACTCAGCCCCACGGAACAGGTGGGGCAGACTTGGATGGATGGATGGAATGATGGATGGATGGGGTTTTTTATGAACCATTTGTTTATTGTAGGGGAATAATGTTTAGATATTGCTAAAAAAAATTCAAGGCATCTGATAATGGCAGAGGGGCCACAGTGGACCCTTTAGAGACTGCTTATGTTCATATTTTATTTCTGCTATATTTTTATAGATTATTGCAGTTGGTTGCAAATTGTCATTTTGGAAGGTACTGTGTGTTTTCCACAGGAGTGCTTGGAGAAGTTCTTGCAAGGCACAGGCGGTCTCCAGAACCGGGAACTCTTGATGGTTCACTACCTGCAGCAGGCCAATTATATTCCTGCTCTGCAGCTCAACCAGAGCCTCAAAGTCAACCTGGTGGTATGTACAACACGCACCACATGCAGGCATGTCCTAAAGGAAATCTGCTGCTCTTTGTGGATTGATGGCTGGGCTGGCTCTCTCTGCGATCCCATGTTTATTTCAGTATTGCAAAAAATTCAACCATAATAGGCTTGTTGATGATTTCAAAATAAAACTTGAGCATAGTGCACAAGCCAAATAAAATAATTGGTCGTTATTTGATGTTCTTGCACACTGGTAATACTCCAATCCTCCGCCTCTCCACAGAATGAGAGGGACCCAAAGTTGAAGGAGCGTTCCAACACCAGGAACGCTATCCTGGACCAGTATGGTAAAGTTCTGCCCCGGGTTCAGAGGAGACTGGCCATGGAGAGAGCCAAGCCCTACCAGCACCCTACCACCATCCACAGAGAAGGTAGCTAGCCCTGTACCATGAAGATTCTTTTGTGCAAGTGTTATTATTAATGTTGTTGCCGTCCTGCTTGTTTTTATGAGACCAAAGACAAATTTCCACATTATGGACAATAAATTAAACGAACTAACTAACCCATAGCATAACCAAACCAGTGCTACTCATCCTGCTAAACATGCTTTTAACACATTGATGTCTCATGGAAATTGCAATTGCATATTTGAGGATTCAAACCCGTTGTTTGCTTCCAGTTAACCGACCTCAGCCACTGTCCGCAATCGCCAAACGCTCAGCCAACGACAAGGTGATGTCCAGGGCTGGCTTCATCAGCAGCGTCCTCACCAAGATCGAGGAGGTGTGGTTAGGCAAAGGAACCACGCCTACCTCCTCCCCGCTGAAGAGGTGAGCACGCCGGCAATGTCATCGTCCCGCTCGCTAGTTTTACAGACGGAATGTTCTGAGAGTTGTAGTTTATTTATATTATTTATCTTCAGCAGCAGCCACAACGTTTCCTATCAGGGACACGTGTAGCTTTTTCCTCAAACTATTTCTCCACCATCCAGCCCCAGGGCCTCAGAATCGCTGAGCCCCACCCCCACCCCCAGACCCTACTCCAACACCCTGAGTGAGCCCTTCCTGGGAACGCCCATCGCCATGACTGCCAGAAGAAAGTCCAGGTACGCAGAGACACACAGAACAGATCGCCTCGTGTTTAAATCTACACAGTCCGGTGTGCTCATCATTGCCCCTTAACCCTCCGTCAGACTGGTGGACCTGGTGGTCCACCCCTCCTGTCAGACCCCCCGGCACCTCCTCAGCCCCCCCAGAGCCCCCAGCTCTCAGGGCGCCCCCCCGAGAAGCATCTGCCGCGCCCCTGAACTCGGCCTGCTGCACACACCGCAGGTTGTCAAAGTGAGTTTGGGGTTAATCGTTTTATATGGCTGTTACATTAATGACACTTAATGATGGAGTATCAAGAAAAACAATATATATTTAGAATGTATCTTTATATCCCACTGTTTTTGTCTAACTTCAGTGTTTTAGACCCTTAAAGTTTGTATCAGCGATTCTGCAGTTTGTTTACAAATACAATTGTTTTTTGTTTGTGATCTCGGAGCATAGGTTGCCTACAGAAACGTGGTTTCGGCCTAGAATCGCTGACACAACATTTAAGGTGTGACTTAAAGGTTGTGTCAGCGATTCTGTAGCAAAAAAAAACCCGTCTCTGTAAAACATTTGTTGTGTACATTCCTGGAGCATAGGCTGCCTACAGAGACGCATTTTTTGGGCGGCCTGCTTATGGGGCGGGCAGCTAGCGGATTGTGAGGAAAGATCCAATGAATCCGAGAATCGCTGATGCAACCTTTAACTCCCTGAAGCAAATGTAATGTCCATCCTCCATGCTCTGCTCGTAATCCCACCATTACGGTACCTCTAACCTCCCCTCTGTGTCCACGTTGTCAGCGAGCACGGGCGCTGGCAGCCTCAGGCAGCGTCTTCTCGGCCTTCACGCCCCACTCCATCCTGCGCAGCAGCCTGAGGCCCACGCCCGTGGCCACGCCCTCCGCCTCGCCCGGTCGCTCCGTCACCCCCCCACTGCTCCGCGGCAAGGAGAGCCGCATCACCTTCATGGAGGAGTCGGCCTCCCCCGAGATGCAGAAGGCGCCCGTCCCGTGGAGCAATGGGGTAAGGCCCGGAACTAACCCGGAACCCGCGCGCCCCTTCCGGAGGAAGCTACGGTTCAGCGCCACCGACCTGTAACCACGGCAACGGCCGAAGCTACTGTTGCTAAGAAAGAAACGCTTATTATAAGGCTTTCCCAATAAATGATTTGCTTGCTTCATGATACTTTTGCATTTTACTTTTTCCACTTTTTCGCTTAGCACATGATGCTTGTAGTTTGAGGACTTAATACCTTATGAATACTTTTTTATGACCTTTTTTCATTGCTTTTAGGTTGATAATATGGCAAGGGAAATTAAAATAACTGCAAATCAACATATTTTTTTTTAAAGCCATTTGCAAAATTCTCAACAGACTATCACCATCAGCGCAGTCTCTCGCGCGTACAACAGGCCCCCCTAGCGATTCATCTTTTTGCAAACTTACGTTTCCCCACCGCATGTGCTCATCTTTTACATCCTTTTCGTTATTATTTTCGTAGACCGCCGCTGACAGTGAAATCAGCCTGTTGACCGGGGGCTCCCCGCTGCCCAGCGTGGCCCTGAAGCACTGGGCCCCCCGGCCCGCAGAGGGCCCCTCGGACGAGGCGGACGGCGTGGACGGCTCACCGTCGCGTGTCAAGTTCATGCCTCCGGCGGGCGGCGTGCCCTCGCCGCTGCTCCGCGGCTCGGACAGCGGGTCGTCGGCGTCCTCCTCGGTGGCCCAGGAGGAGGTCCCCGAGACCAGGCCCTCCGTGTCGCTGATGTTGCCACCGGGCTCGTTGTCTGGGCGACTGAGCCTGGGTTTGGAGACCAGCCTGACCTCCGTGCAGTCGATGGAGTTCCACGACGCGCCCCTCGCCGGAGATCTGGAGGAGCAGAGGGTGGATGATGAGCACCAGGAGGCGGCGGAGGAGGAGGAGGAGGAGGAGGAAGTGGTCATAGTTAACATCAAAGCACCGCAAGATGACAGACAGACTGAGAAGTCTGGGCCTGAGTCTATCACTGCCATGGAGGAGGAGGAGGAGCTGGAGGAGGAGAGCAAAGAGGAAGAGCAGAGGGTGGAGGAAGAGGTTCTACAAACCCAATCGGAGGAGGAAAAGGAGGGCAGCCAGCTTTACAGTGAAGCCCAGGAACCGAGTGACACCGATGAACTGGGAACACCGGGAACTGTTGAGGGAACCGAATTCTTCTCTGAACAGACAGAGAAGACCTTTGAGTTCACACAACACGTGGAAGAAACTAAAGCCTTACAGGAGCCTCCAGAGTATTTGGAACCTACTACAGGTGAGGGTTCTGAGAGGGACATTTCTAAACTTTACTTTAATCACAAAATGATGAAAGCTAGATCTGAAATCCTGTTGGTCTGCCTGGGCCATCTTTTTGTGCTTGTGTTTAGCTTCCCCGTGAAACGTGTAGATCAGATAGGTGACCGTGATGGTAACCCTAACCCTAACCCTGGTCTGTAGATCTGACCGATTTTGTGGAGCGCCATCTGTTTGGTGACGATCCGACATCTCCTCTTCTGGCCCGCGCTGGAATCCATGACGCATCAGACAACTGGACCTCCTTCAACAGGTAGGGCCTGGTACCTCTGCCCCATAACCCGGTCCTGACCCTGGCTTCACACAACCCGTACTCATACATCTTCCATGTTAATCTCATTAAGAATAATTTTATTTATTTTTTTATGTATTGATATTTGGGAGACAAAAGTTTGGATTTTGGTACAAATTGAATGTTCCAGGTACATAAAATTCCAAATGTGCTCCACACTTGCATCAACTCTTTTGCGATGGGCAGTATAATGTTATGGAAAGGATAGTTTCATATTTTCAGTTTGTCCTTCTATCCCTGCTTACAGTGAGCCAGTGTGTGAGGCCCCAGACGAGGTCAAACCTGTTGTTGAGGCCCCCACGTTGACCAGCCAGAAGTCTGTGACCTCCATCACATCATCCGAGCCGTCTGGCAGTGACTCCCATTGTGAGGACACACACACAACAGAGACACACACACACACCGATTAACTCTTAACTCTAAACTTAGAAGCTATAAGAATGAGCTAATTCACTACATCCATCTTGCTATTCCGGATATCCATGTGTTTCGGTGTTATGCTAACACCCTCTTTGCCCCCTGCAGCTGTGGTGAGTGTGAACGACAGCGAGGAACTCTCCAGCCCCGCCTCAGAGGAAGAGGAGGAGGAGGAGGATGACGAGGAAGAGGATTCGGAGGAATCTGATGAGGAAAAAGAGGACTCGGAGGAGGAGGAGGACTCGGGCAGTGAGGTGGAGATCATTGAGGAGGTACAAGGCAACAGGACTTTTGTCTCTCTGGAACCTGGACCCCCTGCTGCTCTCTTCGAGGACGAGGGACTCCCCCAGTTCCTGCCCGGGCCTACGGAAGAGCTCTCGTTGATCCCTGCTGAGGCAGAGTTGAAGGTAACTAGGTTCCTCACGCTGCTGTCCTCAGGCTCTTTACAGATTACATTATGAAAAAACATGAAGTGATGGGCCTGACATTAATGTTTACATTTACAATAGCTTTATTCCTTGTGTCATTTGGCTACTAGTCAGCCTTAACTTCAAATTGCATCATCAAATCGTCCAAAGAAATGACTAGGGGTGTGACGATACACTCCGCTCACGAGACGAGACGAGATTTTAAGAAAACTACAACGACAGAATATATGACTGGACCAACAGACTTTTATTTAACCGAGTTACACATGCATTTTCAAATGTTTTATTATACCACAATACATGATGTAAGCACGAGCTTTTAATAAACTTACATTTAACCTGCCAACTCTGTCAATACAGAGTGCCAATAGTGCAAACAGATCCTGACCAAGTATGTCATTAACGACATGCTGCGACTACACAGCCACGTTCTTTTAGCTGTTAAAAAACGTATTCTTCACAAATTGAAACTAGAAATAAAATGTATAAAAGTTAAAATAAAACGATACAAAAATAATCAAATAAAATATTTCGAGACTAGCAGAGGCGCATTACTGCCCCCACAGGTCTCAAATAGAGGTTTGGATAGCTCACAAATCTCGCAGGACAGATTTTTAACGCGACGAGAAATATCGTTGAGTTTAATCTTGCGAGATCTCGTGGCACAAGATCCCGTCACACCAACAGGGATTGTTTTAATGTAAGGTCATGATACATTGCTTCTTGTTTTAAACAGATGGTAGCGGATGGAGATGTGGTGATGGTGCGACTCGGGGGAGCTAACGAAGCGGACGATGGAGGCAGCTTCACGGAGCTCAAGCCTTCCACAGCGCTGCTGGTGCCCCTGGAGCTGGTGGAGGCTCACGGCCACAGCCTGGTGGACGCCGCCCAGCTGGGCCTGGCTGCGTTGGATGAGGATAGGGAAAGTGAGAAAGAGAGCCCTACCTCTGGAGCTCACAGCACCTTCTCGCTCATGTTGATGGAGGAGGAGGAGGAGGAGGAGGATGTAGACCCTGATGCAGACACTCTACCCCTGGAGACCCCCTCAGAAGATCCACTCCATTGCCTAGTTGCTGAGGATCCAGTGGTGGAGGCTGAAGATCCAGTGGCAGAGGCCGAAGATCCAGTGGCAGAGGCCGAAGATCCAGTGGTGGAGGCCGAAGATCCAGTGGCGGAGGCCGAAGATCCAGTGGCGGAGGCCGAACTTCCAGTGGTGGAGGCTGAAGACCCAGTGGTGGAGGCTGAAGACCCAGTGGTGGAGGCTGAAGACCCAGTGGTGGAAGCTGAAGATCCAGTGGTGGAAGCTGAAGATCCAGTGGCGGAGGCTGAAGATCCAGTGGTGGAAGCTGAAGATCCAGTGGTGGAAGCTGAAGATCCAGTGGTGGAGGCTGAAGATCCAATGGTGGAGGCTGAAGATCCAATGGTGGAGGCTGAAGATCCAGTGGTTGAAGCTGAAGATCCAGTGGTGGAAGCTAAATTCCTGGTCACGGAGAGAGCCGTTCCAGTGCTGGAGCCAGCAGATCCGCTTGTGGAGGCTGAAAATACAGTGGAGGGGAAAGTAGTCCCACTAATGGAGGCAGCAGACCCACTGGTAGAGGCAGCAGATCTAGGGTTGGGGGCTGACGACCCAGTGGCAGAAGTGGACACCTTGGATGCAATCGAGATCGATGAACTGATGGAGTCCGAGGAACAGAGTCCTCATTCCGACTTGTCCATCTCCTTCTCCTCTCAATACATTGCGTCACACAGTCTGTTCGGAGGGGCTGCAGAAGAGGTTGGTGAGCTGTTCCATACAGAGATGAATAACGAGGATGAACCGCTATCGGAGACTTTCTCTTTGGAAGTACCAGTGGCTGTTCCACACAAAGAGGTGCTCACCAGCAGGTTTGCTGCGCTGGAGGCAATGATGGAAGAATCCACAAATGCACCCTCTGAGAATACCATTGTATCTGATGGAGTTGTTGAAGAGCTCGACGCAGTCCCTGAGGAAGATCTGCCCGTTCAGACAGGTGGTCATGAAAACATTCAGAGCGTCCAAAACACAGAGACTGAGGCTCCCCTCGAGGAGGACCAGACACAGACCAAACCAGAAGACAACACGGCCGAGAAAACAGACGAGTTTCACACACTGCAAGAGGAGAGCAGAAGGAGAACCCGGAGGAGAGCCCCAGAGAACCAAGAAGACAAGGACAGCCACGTCAGGCAGGTGTTCATCTCTGAAGAACCCCTCGAGTCAGATCCTCCTGAGAAACCCCCAACAACCACCACCACCTCTGAGAAGGTCAAGAAAGCCCCATCCACTCCTCCGCGCAGGGCGACCAGGGGGAGAAAGACGGTCACCTTCACCCCCGCCCCCGAGAAAGAAGAGGAGGAGGAGCAGCAGCAGGAGGTGAAGGAGAAGGAGGAGGAGGACCCTGGGGAGTTTGCGACTCCACCCCGCCGTGGTTCCAGAACCAGAAGACAAAGCCAAAAGAGCCAGCTTCTGGCCAGCACGCCTCGCCAAAGCGCCCGCAAATCCCAGAGACGGGCTCCCAACAAGCCAGAGGAGGAGGAGCAGGTGGACAAGGAGGAGGAGGTGGTCAAAGAGGAGCCTGTGAACGACAACGCCGCCGCCGCTGTCCCGAGGACCACGCCGGCCAAGCGACGCACGCCCCAGAAGGCCAGTCCGTCGAGGGCGGGCCGCCGGACCCGCAGCAGCGCCCTGGAGGAGGTGGAGGAAGAGCCAGTGGAGGCCCACCAAGAGGAGGGCCCCTCGAAGGGCCCCACGCCGGCCAAACGCCAGACCAGACGCAGCGCCACCCCGAGAAGAGCCGGCCGCGGGGCCAGCGTGGTCGAGGACCCCGACACGGCGGCGGAGGAGAAGGAGGGCGTTGCCGTGACGGGGTACACCCGGGTGTCCAAGATCCGCTACTTTGAAGCCCAGCCCGCCCTGCTGGAGGAGGAGATGGAGGAGGAAGAGGAAGAGGAGGTGGAGAGGAAGGCCGCGTCCAGCCCCTCCAGGGTGACCCGCATGTCCCAGCGGATGAGCAGCCGGACACAGGTAAGCCTGCGGGGTCAAGTGGGCCAACTGGGTCACAATCACGGGTTTGTACGCGTTTTTTTCGAGAGGCACTATGCAACTTTTAGATTAATGTACCTTAATTTTAAAGGTTAAGAGTTGTTGTGATGGTTCTATAACACTATGGCTCGATTGGTGGCTGTTTCGACTCCCCCTATCGCTTGTGGGCGAGAAAAGGGAAAATGCAAGTTTGCTTCTCCGGTCCACAACGAGACGGAAGTATCGGATCGTGCAAATGTTAAAAGCTAATGTCCACAGGATAGCCTGGCTATGATGTAGGGTAGACAATCGCCAGAATAGCCACAACAATGCACACGGTGCCCACAGAGAAAAATAAATAAATAGTCTTATAAAGCACATCGGCGAATCTGGCCTTAGGCTGCACAATTGTGTAGAAATGCAAAGAGAAAGAGAGAGAGAAAGGACTCAGTGAAACATTAAAAAAGTAGTTCAATTTCAACTATTTCATTTAACAATGTGTACATCATTTCAATACGTTTCATAAGTTCAACCACCCGCCCAAATTGTATTAAAATATATTTTTTTCTCATGTCATCCGCCCGATCCGCGAATTAACAGCAGGCTCCGCGGATGCAACCGCAATCTGCGCATCTCTACTACCTATAAACAGCGAGTAGCGAGGGGATTGTTGTATTCATCACGGATCAGGCTTTGTTGAAAACAAATGCTCATGGCTAGCGTCGAAGTGGGGGGGGGGTGGGGGGTGGCGTGGTCAACGAGTTGTTACCACAGTGTTGTAAAATATATATTCTGAAGCTGTAGGGGGAGCTGTGTAGTGAAAAATGCGGCGTAAGCCCAGAAAACTGAACGGCCAAAGTTGCATAGTGGACCTTTAATGTGTCATGTTGACAACTGATCCGCTGATGGACGCCCCTAAGATCAACCCGATCCAGTCAAAGTCCCGGAGCCCGGCGAGAGGAAGGGGAAGGGCCTCGGCAGCGAAACCGACGGATGTCCCGACCGACGACGCCCCCCGCCAGCCAACCAGGAGTAAGCTGTGGGAGCACTCGGAGGAAGACCACACCCTTCTGGACCCGCCCCTCGAGGTGGACTCTGAGACCCCGGTGGCCGACGCCCTCATCAAGAGGTTAAAGGATGAGGAGGAGAAGCAAGGTGGGTGGATTCGTTCACAGGCAGGATTTGACTTTCCAGTTTATAGCTCTGAACCTTGTTGGCCACATCAATCTTACCCCTCTGATGTCATGGGACGAGTTTTGCGGTGATAGCTCAAAAGATGGCGTTGCAGATCGCAGCTGATTTTTTTCAATGGAAGTCAAAGGGCAAACGTTGACTTAGGTCTCTGGATGAAAAGACTGAGAACCACGGAGCGCTCGTTCTACCGACCTGCCGGCATTACCGTGACGACGTGGGCAAGGGACGTGCACTTGCCGCAACCACACGCATTTCCTTCAGGAAATGCACATGCCCGACATGTCTAGTTTATCATTGGAGACGTTTTCAACACATTTCATTCAGTCATTCTAGTTTGCACAGTTCACTGGTGCTAGGCTAGCGCAAGTTAACGGTCGCGATTAGCCTGCCAATAAAAACAGTCTTACCCACTCCACAGTACACCAGAGGAAAATCAATTATAACGCCAGACTATAGATGCAAATGTCTGTGTTGATAGAATAATGTTTGAAATACAACCAACCTCTCATCGCATGAATCATCACAGTTAGAGGGACTACTTTCTCTGCAGCAGCGGAATTTTACCATGGTAACCTGGGTAATATCAGTCCGCCACTGCCGTAGCCTACTATCAGGAAGTATAACACTGCTGCTGAGACACTCAAAAGTCCCTC
>JAOTIX010000030.1:1837711-1851209 GCA_027123715.1 Gaidropsarus macrophthalmus
ACACAAACAAACACACACACACACACACACACACACACACACACACACACACACACACACACACACACACACACACAGTGTTTGCAACTTATCTTTAAACCCTGAGATTCAGAACTGGTTTTGGACCGGTTCAAGGAGTGCAAAGGGGGTTGTTTGCCGCAGAATGCAAAGAAATATTCCAGAGAGAACCACGTTTCTGATGGATGAGCCGCGGAGGGAACCCGAGCCGTCCCCTGGGGGCGAGCAACGCTTGGTCGTAATAAGTATTTAATGTGGATGCTGTGTGCAATCAATAGGAACTGAATGTGCGAGGCAAAGTGAATTCAGCATGTTTGAGTTCCGTGAGTCCCTCCCTTGCAATCCTGGTTTATTCCAATAAATGTACTGCCTGTTGGTAAGATACTGCCAGAGCATCATCAACACTGTGTTCTAGGGGTCAACTCGGAAATAGATAGCACAACTAAATAATAATATTATTATTGAGTATTCAATGCCCTGCAGACAACACTGCAAAAATAAACTTTGTACTGGAAACTGGCATCTGTGGATGGTTGTTATCGACTCTCTCCGTGTTGGCCAATAAGACAGCTCTCAACGTTTGTATGATCATTTAAACGCATCCACCTCTTCATATGCCAATGAAAGGCTCTTCAAGAATAGATGTGTGTTGAGTACATGGACTACAATAATAGAAGAGTTGAGTAAAAGCTAGTATAGAAATCATGCCTGATGAATGAAAGGCTCTACTAGAATAGAGCACATGTCTGATGAAAGCTCTACTCGAATAGAGCACGTGCCTGATGAGCGAAAGTCTCTACTACAATACTGTAGTGTAGAATAAATGGGTGTTGAGTAAAAGCTCAACGAGAATAGAGCACATGCCTGATGTATGAAAGGCTCTACTACGATAGAATGCATGCGTGTTGAGTAAAAGCTCGACTAGAATAGAGCACATGCTTGAGTGAAAGGCTCCACTGGAGTCCAACAGCCATGCAGTGCCTGGACTAACTTGAGCCCCCGCTCCTGCAGGTAGGATGCTCCGCCCTGCCGCTCTGATGCTGTCGGTCCTGCTGGGCCTGAGCTGGGCCGGGGGGGCCCGCGCGTTCGCCCGCCTCAACCAGGACGTGGCGCTGCGCTCGGCCTTCTCTGTGGCGCGCACCAACAGCATGGAGGGTGGGCCCAAGATGACGGTGACCTTCGACGCCGTCTACGTCAACATCGGCGGCGACTTTGACGCCAAGGCCGGCCTGTTCCGCTGCCGCATCCCCGGGGCCTACTTCTTCTCCTTCACCGTGGGCAAGTTCCCCCACAAGGACCTGTCCGTCATGCTGATGAAGAACCGCAACGAGGTGCAGGCCATCGTCTACGAGGAGAACTCCGGCGAGGAGCGCAAGGTAACCGGACACATTGACTGACTGACCGTGTTGTGTACATATTGCTGAGAGCTCCCCGCCAATATGGTCTGAGTAGTACTCCACTCTATGGGTGAGGGTGTCATCGTGAACTGAAATAATGACTCATAAGCGTGGTCTCGATGGAGATGTTAAGCTGGACGACCATACAGAGCTCCAGCCAAGAGATATCCTAATTGGATGTTTTCACCGCAGTATGGCTACTGTCATGCTCAAAGGAGTAGGCGTGGGTTTGCAAAGAGAGAAATCATTAGAGGGAATTGCATATTGAGAGCAGGGCTGGGAGACGGAGATGGATTATGCATGTGGACGACGGTATTGCTTACATGAGGGAACCCCCGGTCTGTTGTCATGTCTCAGGTGCAGAGCCAGAGCGTCATGCTGCAGCTGGACTTCGGCGACACCATATGGCTTCGTCTGCACGGCGACCCTCGCTACGCCCTCTACAGCAACACGGGACACTACACCACCTTCAGCGGCTACCTCGTCTACCCGGACACCTACGACTACCAGTCCCCGCAGCACCGTCAACACAGTGCCTACGACTCCCAGCATGCACCTCTTCAGGAACACACCACGGCATCCAAAGACAAAACGGCCGTGGAGCGCGACCTGCCGGGACTCACCGACCGCAAGACACAGGAGGAGGAGGAACAGGTAAAAGAGGAGGAGGAGGAGGAGGAGGAAGAGGAGGAGGAAGAGGACGACCGGCGCTCCGCCTTCTCCGTGGGCCGCACCCAGAGCATCATGGGGGTGGACCAGCGGGGCATGCCCCAGCACCAGCCAGTCAGCTTCGATGCGGCGTTCGTCAACATCGGTGAGGACTTCAACGTGTCGCTGGGTGTGTTCACCTGCCGCGTGCCGGGCGCCTACTACTTCTCCTTCAACGTGGGCAAGCTGCCCCACAAAACGCTGTCAGTGAAGCTCATGAAGAACCAGCTGGAGGTCCAGGCCATGATCTACGACGACAGCCAAGGAGAGAAGGCCCTGCAGAGCCAGAGCCTCATGCTGGCCCTGAAGACAGCGGACACCGTCTGGCTGTACTCCCACCAGAAAGACGGCTTTGGCGCTTACAGTAACCACGCCAAGTACATCACTTTCACCGGCTTCCTGGTTTACCCCGACGTCCCCGCCCCTTCCACCCCCAGCAGCCAATCAAAGGCGGGGCAGGAGAAACCCTAGCTGCCAGGAGGTCAGCAGACAGGAGATTGCCGCAGGTGAAAGCCAGGAACTGACACGAGATGGAGTAGGCTGTTAAAAACACGGAGCAGGTCTCAGACATAGTGGGGTTTGGTCGGTTGTAAGCGGTGGTAAGGAGTCCAAGGCAAGGCACTCGTTATGTTGGTGTAGATATATTTTGCTCTGCGGCAGACTTGCGACACAGTCTGGGGAACCACCTGTCTTCAACATCGAGCTGACTGCATCCCAGGAGTCCCCTTCATCGTACTGCAGAACCACATGGACCCACGAATGACTGATATTGGTCTTAAATGCTTCTCCCATTCTTTAGGAAAAACCGACAAAAAAAATGAAGAAAAAAATGGTTTCTCATATATTCTTGATGGCTTACAGAGCATGTGAAAATCATGTGGACAGTTTCTTGTGAAAAGTATTTTTTGTTTTTATATTTCACCCAAGAGAAGGTCACAGAAAGAGAGGGGAATAAGGAAAGTGTCAAACTGTAGACAATATCCGTTCTGCTTCCAATGTCCTTGGCCACATGCTTATTACCCTGAGGGGACATGGCTATCATTAATCCTCCAATTCTGGCAACAAAATATCTTCATGTCTACGGATACTGAACACTGTGGAGGAAAAATTAATTGCTCATCTCACGCCAATGAGCGTCTGTTTAATTTCAGATGGCCGAGAGACACATGATGTTCCTCACGCTGTTATCAACTCCGTCTTAATGAATTCACCTGTTTCCACTCGATAGGCGCTATTTGAATTAATTATTTGCTATGGTTTAATAATAAAACCATTTGAAGCAATGTAATTCCATATGAAATCAGAGCCTCATACGCAAGACCCAGGCTGGTACTTGCAAGCGAGACATTTGAATTACTATAGAATGTCTGAGACATATTTCGTGTAATGTAGCGTGGCAATGAGGCCAGAGCAGTCTGCGGAGAGCTCATAGCAAGGCGTCAGCCCCCAGATTTACACTCATAGCACGCGTTCACTGAGCAACAGCAAACTTCCAGTTTTCTCCCTCATCGCCAAACTGAATCGAAGCGTGCGAAGGTGCTAATGCGCGTCTGTCACAGCAAAAATGTCTGCGGCTTTAATTTGTTCCCCCTCTTTATTTGTAACACGCCCCACCTGGTAAAACAGCGGAGCAGATGTTTTATGCGAGTGCTTTGGTTCTGCTAAATGGGCCCGAACTACACCAAAATAACTTGCCTCAAATTACAGTCAGTGAAAAGTTGACCATGCTACAATTGTGACAGTGAGCTGAAAAGGTGACAGAGATGATTTGTTGGAGATGAAATTGTGATTGTAGTTCTTTTGACAGACTCGAATGGGAGCTTGTGTTTCTGCATGCATGTCAAAGGAAATGCTCTGAAATAAAAAAAAAGTGAGGGTACATTTCCGCAGCTTGACAGTCCCACTACGTTACTTGTAACAATGTTGTTCTCATGCAACTGGAGGTCTATACAATGTGTTGGATGTATGCTTCTTATCCCTCAATAAAAAAATATCTCGATGTCAATCCGGGCTGTCTGGAAATGCACAAAAAACGTATTCAGATACTGCAGCTATTATTTTGAGTTAGTACAAGGAAATAGAAAATGTATAAAGTGTAAAACCAGCAAAGATCTTTTATAAACGAACTATATTCTGGTTGGCCTGATCAAACAAAAAAAATATATATAAAAGGCCTATGGTTTCTGTGAATTGTGTGAAATATTTTGAATACTTTATTACATGTAAACAAAAGCTTCAAAATCTTGCCACAAATAAAGATGAAATATAAAAAGAACCCACAGGCTTCTTGGTTATTAGTGTTTTTAAAATTCCAGATTTAAATTATTACTACTTCCTTAAGTAAAGGTGGGCTGTTCCAGTGTGATTTACTAACAGAAGACAGGAAGGGACTGTTTTCTTTGCTCATGCCATTCATTGAAGGGATAAGGGGCAGATGGAATCATAACATTCACATCTACTAGCAAACGACAGCAACTAATAATTACCAGCACAACTCCAGCAGTGTTTTAAGAGTTTGTTTTATTTACATAAATATTTTCCAAGCTTTGAAGAGCTTTGATTTACACAGAACTGACAGCGCCGTTAGAGGACGTTTCGCTGCACGCCGGTTACTTCTTGTCGGGGGCCTCCAGCTGGGGGGTGTCCTTGGCCTCGCGGTGGGCCGGGAACACCTCCCAGGGCGTGTTGAGGTCAAACCTGCGGAACTCTTGCGTCAGCTCCAAGGGCTCGGCCACCACGCGCTTCACCTCGTCGTCGTAGCGCACCTGCAGACGCGCGCGGGCGAACACCCCAGCAGATCCATGGTTAAGGCCGATTCGCTCACCTCCGGATCCGGACGAAATTCATCCGGCCATACCATGCGTTGTCGCCGGTGCTACCCTTCATACCTCGGTCAGGTTTATGGATGTTACACAATATTTCCTCTAGAGGGCAGTGTCGTGTCACAAATTATCTGCATCTAATCACAATCATGGCATGTCTGTAGAGGGGATGATTTCGCCGTTTGACCACTTCTGACTCTGTACTGCCCCCTCAAATTCTGGTGGGATTGCTCCGTTTCGTCTGGAGCACTCGGGATTCATAAGGTCAGAAGGGACAGACCCACTGACGGTCGAAACGACCTCCAGGACCGGACGAAAGTGTCCGTATCTGTATTTACCGTAGGGTGTGAATGGGTCTTAATGGCTGCTGTACTGCTGCTGCCTTAAAAAGACTTTATATATGACTTTATATATTTATTTATGTATAGAGCTTTATCAGATGGTCCGTGTGTTTAAAAAAATTATAATAATAAATTCAAAAAAATTCATAAAAAAAAATAAAAAATACGCACTTCAGGTGATATTTGGAGTACTATAGCGGACCCTGAACCAGGTACATCTATGGATAATTACATCTCAGAGACTGGAGAGTTGCATGGGACTAAACTGCTGTTATTGTGGAAGCATGTGTGACTCACCTCAACATAGCCAGACAAGGGGAAGTCCTTTCTGAAGGGGTGTCCCTCGAAGCCGTAGTCTGTTAGAATACGTCTCAGATCCGGGTGGTTGGCGAAGAACACGCCATACATATCCCACACCTGGAAGCAATGAAACATAAAGCTTTATACACGGGTCATGGCGATGGAGATGATGTGGATATATCTGGCTCTTAGAAGGTAGACTCTAAAGTCCTTATTTAGGAGAACACTGACTGAAAGCAAACACACGCTTTGCGTGCCTCACACTTTGTCAGTGTTGTTGTAATTCCTATTGATCACCAACAGGTGGAAGTATTTGGTTTAATACCAATGGTACAAATTTCAAACTGCACCTCATGAAAAAATTGGTATTTCAGGAATTTTCATCAAACAAATATATGTATGAAAAAAAGTATTCGTAGATAGAATACAATAAACATTGCTGGAAACGTTAAGATTTGAAGTTGAATGTAAATGAGTGCAGGAAATGCGGAGATGGGAAAGGTACAGTTTAGTGTAAGAGCCACTCATCTGGAGCAGGGGGATGTTTGCGATCAACGCTCACCTCTCTCTCGTACCAGTTGGCGGCCTGGTGGACGCTCACGACAGAGTCCACGGGGGTCAGCTCGTCCGTGTACGTCTTCAGGCGGATGCGCGAATTATAGCGCAAGGACAACAGGTTGTACACAATCTGTGAGATGTCACACAAGGAGAAAAAACAAGTTAAGAAGAAGCACAGATGATTCCACCAAGAACCTGGGCTGCGGTACTTTGTTAAGATAAGATACAACTTTATTCATCCCCCGTAGGAGAAATTCAGTCGTTACAGAAGTACAGCAGCATTGGAAAAATATAAATGAAATACACTACAGTAAAAAAATACAAGTACTCGTGAAAAACAAAATAGACGCTTAACTACAAAATAAATGCTAAACGACATGCTAAAACTAAAAGCTAAATGCTAAAGTCGAGACAAGAGACAGAACAAACAACAGGGCAGACAAAAACAGACACTATAAACATTGTACGATATACTATCCAATATTGTACAACGTTTGATGTCAGGGCTATCTATTGCGTTTAATGTGATAGAAATGGCCCTCCCTTTCCTTATCGCATGAATACAGTTTAACTGTGGGTTTGTTTGTATGAAAAAGGATGATGTGTGTGTGGGCGACTACTCAAGACCTGTGTGTATGTGTGTGCGTGCGTGCGTGCGTGCGTGCGTGCGTGCGTGCGTGTGTGCCTGATGTACTGCGCTTCACCTCAAAGCGGTTCTGCCGTGATGGGATGTCCACGGCGGTGAGGTCGATCATATTGCGGAACTGGGCGTTGGTGTGGTCCCTGAGGAAGGTCAGCATGGGAACCACGCCATCAGGGTGGATCATCACCTCCAGCTCATTAAAGCACGTCACCTAGAACCAACACACACACACGCAATTACGGACAATCACAAAGTTTTCAAGCCGGGAAAAAACGGTTTGAATCAGTTTAATGCCCAAATTCTGTTTATGTCAATATTCCGTTTAACCTATTTACAAGCAAGTAGAACATTTTCTGCATATTCCTGTTTACAGAGCAATTGACATTATTCTGAATAATTCCGCGACACAGCCTATATATAGGCTCCCAACGTCATGACATAAATCACAAATCTTTTTAAAAACGAGAGACCATTGGTTCATTTCATCCTAACTGTGTGAATTGAGCATGTGCAGGTCTATGACACTCTTCCTTCTGGGAGCGTATTCCGTTTAAAACAGGCATATGCTCGGGTGTGCAAACGGTTTAGTAGTAACCCGAATGTGGCCTTTTTTGGTTTATTTCAATCACAATAAGGTGTTTTCAAGACACACGCATATTCGGTTTATTCCCAATAAACTAATTCTAAACCGCTTATTGGCTGCATGAAAACATAGGGATTGTCTCATGGTTTCGGAGGTTTATAGTAAACCACTTAATTTGTACCACATACCACCCGTATATTATATTTGGCAAGATACTGCTCTCCCTCCACTGATCATTAGAGGTAAATCCATATTTTGGAAGACCATTTGCTTATATCATATGAACATATCATTCATAAATTCCTCCAAACGATCTTTATACAGATATCACCATGCAATAATACATGCAGGTGCCAGATGTTCATAGAAGGCGGTGGATGCTTCCTTATCATTATTGTACACGAACCTGAACTTGCTGGACATATTTGGGCATCATCTCCGCCACATACTCCCCAAATGCAGAAAGCTGGTTATGAGTAACGGCATCCTTGGGCCGGATCGTGGCTGTATTGATGGAACAAGAAACACGAAGAATCAAACTTTAGTGTCATACGAACTACAAACTCATTGCCTTTTCAGGTGCATGTTTGTGATCTAGAGTGCATGTAATGGGACCGTGAACCAGATTTCTAGTTGAAAAAAGGTTTTGCTTATTGTTATTATAATATCGTGGTTCTTTGCACTAAACTTACGACTGGTTTCAGTTGAAGTGGTTTCAAATCTCGCCTGCTGCTGAAGAACACAGGCACTCCGGTTTGCAACTGGAAAATAATGATTGACATGACATCACTAGGAGTATATCATTCAGCATGGTAACAATATAAACAACGGTGTTTCAGCTAATCGACATACATTAATACACACACATCCATGCTGTCAATGTTAGCATGGATGTGTTGGCGATGTCAAGTTAACCTGTACGTCAAAAAGGTCTCTATAGGGGAACGTTAGCATTAGCTAGCTCAGAGGTCATCCTGGAGACATTGGGCCAATGAATACGGGACGACAGACCCTTTACTGATAGTTTTGCATGTCCCCTATATTTACTGCGAGATCAACTGAATGGACAAACATTAAAGGTATCTTAAATGCACTAACCGTTCAGACTTCTCCCGAGCCCTCCGCGGACAATTCGCATTAACGACGCCGCCATGTTGGAAAATAACGTTAATGACGTCTGCGCATGTGTGGCGATCCATGCCCTATGATGCCCTATGTTATTTAATGCCCATTATGCGACGATGGGCTTTAAGTTTATCGTTTTGTGGATAACACAAAAAAGGTTTCAAATTAAAAAATGAGCAGATACTTTGGATGATAATATTACGAGTCGTTTTGGGGAAATGTATGAACTAGCTGAATAACTTGTGAGTTTGAAGGGAATACTGTCTCAAAGTGATCTTTAATTGTATAAAATCAAAAATATATTCCACCACAACAGGTGATTCCTCACGTTTCATACATTTAGTTTTGCAAATGATAAGGAACATTGGATCAAGTAATTATCTAACTTCCAATGTTAGAAAAACCTCTGGATACATTGATTCTCTACCATTTTTTGATAGTGTGCAGATTTTAGACTGGTACAGAAGGTGACAATAATAGAAAAGGAAAACATCAGTAGGGCTTCATTAAATATTTATTTTTGGAATTGGCATATGATTAGTTTCAATGACCTTATATGAAAAATACAATATTGTTTTGTATGCACCTCTTTTTATGAACATTTTACAATGTAAAAAAAAATAAAATGTACAATTGTATTTACTTGGAATTGGACATTCCAGTAGTCCTCAAGCCATTCTCAGTCGGATTCTTCACACACCTGCTGGCGGTACCTTCTGAGCATGGCCTGCTGGGCAGAGTGAATCAGGACATGGGGCCGAATAGTGACCAACATGTGATGGGCCTCCTCCGGGGTCCAGCAGTGTAGCTGTGATGTTCACATAGAAATAACTCTCATCAAAGGGTTTCCACAAGACTTGAAGCGGTACGTACATCACATAAGTCAACTTGAATGGTTCAGTGTTGCAGAGTAGGACTTTATGTTGTGAACACTAGGCATGGGCAATTTAAAACCGATTCGGTCAGAAAGAACGAATCCCGAAGGTGAACGACGAGAACTGATTCCCAAAACAAGAGAACTGATTGATTTTAACGTAGTTGGTTAATGCTACAGAGATGTTTTGACAACAAAATGGGTGCTTTCGGTTATTGCCAGTTTAACAAAGACTCCATTTGTGGGCGTACCTCTGCCAAATGACGTAACAGACCATATAAATAAAAGAACTGAAGGAATGAATCAAACCAACGATTTGTGAAAGTGAAGGGAACTGAAAGAACTGATTCCCGGAATAGAATCATTTGGCCCATGCCTAGTGAACACATCAACTCCTACAGTAAGTCTTACTGACCCGTATGAGGTATGCCGCAACCAGCGTGGCACTGCGGCAGCGCCCTGCCTTACAGTGGACATACACACTGTTGCCCTCCTCTTTGTGGCGCATGACAAACTCCACCCCTCTGTGAAGGTTCTCCAGACTGGGCACTCCAGTGAGGTCTACTGTGCTCAGCCTCAGCTGCTCCACCCCAGCGGCACTCCACTCCTGCAGGCGGAGGTGGTCAAATTCAGGTGTAGCTTAACTGGAACGGAATTGCATTTGCAGAGCAAAGCACTCACCTCAGCAGTGTTGCAGAAATATTTAGTTTCATATTCTTCGTTCATGGTGATGACCCCTCGCACATTTTCTTTTTGCACTAGCTAGAGACCAAACATAAAAGCAGAGAGGAACATGAAAAATACTGGCTATAAATCAGTGACATACCATTATGAGTCAAACATATGTGGCAGAAAAGCTCCAAGTTATATTGTTATTTTACTGTATGTATATAATTGAACTGTGCAATATATGTACGTATGTATAAAAGACAAGCATAGTCACCTCTTTTGTCATGGACTTAAATGGCAAGGCTCCTAGAATAACGGTCTGGTCTACTCGATTGAACCACTGCCTAGAGGACACCTTCTCCATAACCACATTATATGCTAAAGTAGGATAAAACAGCAGCCTTGCCAGCGCTCCGGACATGGTTGCAGATATTACAAATGGTCACCAACACCGTGTCATGTAGTTCTAAATGTATGCATTATTTGACGACACATGGGAGGCTTAGATTTCGATTATTAGCCTTCTTCTTCTTAGTCACCTGTGAGCAGAACACTAACAAAACATGTCTTCCGGGTTTCTTCCTCGTTCTCAAAAAATTGTGTTTGGATGAATTGCTGCCCTCCATCGGTCGTTCAACAACATGGTTCAAGGAATTTCCGCCTAACTAAAGTTTGAAATCAGCTTTTTGTCTCAGCTTTTTTTTAGATAAGAGTGTAAAATACATTAGCTCATGACCCAAATCTTTGTAATTAATATTCCTATATTAAAACAATACATGTATGGCTGATGTAGATGTTGATCAACCCTCCAGCTTAGATTTGGTGGCATTTCAGCATTGCAAAAGCATAGTTTGATAGTTTAAAATCTGTTTTCATTTAATTCTTGGACATGGTTTGGTTATTTGTTTAGTTTTAATTCCTTGTAAAAAACCAACACATACAAATCACACATTTCCCCTGCTGTTTTATATAAACATACATATTAGAACAGTAGCTTGTTAAAAAAACATTGCAGGAAAAGCTAATACAAGGTCACAATATTTACACCAGTATGCGTACACACACACACACCTACATAATATTTATATGGAATACTTTAGGAAAATGTGAATGCAACATAGCGTAATTGGACAAAGAACTATACTATGCAATATATAAATGTGCAAAAATACAAAATATTTGGCCTTTGACCCTCAATTTGCATATTAAAAAGGAGTTCACCAACTCACCCTTTACATCCTTCAAATGTATGCTTGATAAGAAACAATAACAGTGTTTAGATAAATCCTGTCATATCTGCCAATCTGCAACACCGAACCAAAATAGTGTTAATTACAATGTCTGAGGAATCATTTCCCCATATAGGGCAGTGATAACTAGTTGATTTTTTTGTAATATATAGGAAATACCCACTACAAAAGAAAGAATATATAGTTCTGCAAAAATCCCACGAGAAGATGTTCATGCAGGGTTTGAGAAATCCAACAGTCTTTCATCTTGACACCAAGTAGGGTTGACTTAATTAACTTCATTCAAGTGAGAGTAAAAAGGTGGTTCGTCTCCTGACAGGAATGGACATCAGATGTGGGTCACAGTAGAGTTTATGACATCAGGCTCGCTGCCCTTGGAGTTAGCGGTCTTGGACAGGTCTCGCTGTGGAAAAATAAACCAAAATATGAATAAGGAGGAAGTGAGGAAACGGCACAAAACAGTTTCACTCGCTACAGAAAAAAGGGTGTTGTGGTAATCTACTGTATTTACAGGTAGATGGTTAAGGGCCAGTTAGTGGTTAAGTTGAATAAAAAAATGAATGTTACCCTATGAAGCATCAAACATCTCCACAGAGAGAAAAATTCCATGGCATGAAAAAAAATGCAAGCTTAATGCACAGATTCGTGCCATGCTTAATGCACAGATTCAATTAGTGCCATGCAGGGCATCTAGGTTTAGCGGTGGCATCACACTGGTGGCCAGAAAGGCGAACACACCTTGTCTGCATGGATTCGGTGTTGACCAAGTCCTTCTAAAACAATAAATGTACATTAGTACACCTGTATAACAATTAACACACGGCCGAGACGCCTATGTACGTGTATCTACTAGGGCAACCCCCCCCCCACACCATTACAACGTATACTGCTGGATGGAAACTCCAACACGGCAAAACTGGGAAGGAAAAAGACAATTACCACAAACTCTGAGTAAGTGCTGGCAACAGAGGTTATGCTGGCGTTACGCTGCGGACTAGCCTGGGTCGTCAACGCACCGCTTACAGGGGACGGCTTCACGTGGATCACATTCTCCTTGTTGCAGCGCTGCTGCCCGGCATGGGGGGGCTTGTTGCGCCCTGGGGTACGGGGTGCCAGGGCCTGACGTGCACATGGAGAGAGACGATCAGACACATATTACACACAAAAGAGTATATACAACTGAGGAATCAGGTCAGTATTATCGATTGTCATCAACAGAGCTTCCCACTCAGGCTTCCCACTTCCCCGTTTCCTTGTGGATTTAAAGGAACACGCCACCGTTTTTACATACTGAATGTTCTTCCCTGAACTTACACGAGTTTATACATACATACCTCTCTCGCCTTCGTGCGTGCACGCAATCGCTTGTAACTACTCACATAACCGTATTTAAATAGGGAAAACATGGAAGTGCTTGGTGGCTTCTAACTTCACCCCCGTTTGGATCTGTAGGAATGTAATGGGCCAAGCTAAATGCTAGCAATGTAGCGCTGCAAGCCAGAGCGATAGAGTGCACGCACGAAGGCGAGAGAGGTATGCATCAACTCGTCTAAGATCAGAGAAGAACACAGTTCAGTATGGAAAAAACGGTGGCGTGTTCCTTTAAAGCATCAACACATTGTTGACATGAATGAGCGCTGAGGGGGCTGAAAGACAAGTTGGCAAACCTACACGTACCTTATTGGCTGACAGCGGAGGGCGGGACATAGGTGAGTGACAGGTGGAGACACCGTAAACTGAGCGCATCGTGCTGTTAGAGGCGGCGCTAGAGATGCTGGAGGTGGCATTAAGCTGGAAATATGTTCATTCATATGTTAATACTGTAGTGGCAGAGGGAGCATGACAACATAACAGCCCAATAACCTGTTTTAAAGGGAACCCCTGGTGTAAAATGGTTCTGAGATATATTTAGTATGATATTGAGTTTGAACGTTTGATATAGCGCAAAATAAATCCTATATGACGTGAAGCTAAGTTAGATGTTTCTATCCGATTCTACCAAAAAGCTAATATGTTTGTGTCATGAGGGCATTAGCTGACGTCAAAAAGAAATTGCTGTTTTTAAACCACTTACAAGGCTAGAAGATATTTTTTGGAGACTGAAACAGTCGATTGACAACGCAGAGCAAGCCTGCTTGCTCGTAAAGTCTACAACGCAGGCTTGCTCTGCGTCCAGCAAACGACCGTTTGATGGAAAAAGGATATGACGT
>JAOTIX010000030.1:1936760-1947574 GCA_027123715.1 Gaidropsarus macrophthalmus
CAGTTTGCTTGCAACGATAACTAATAAACAGCATTGCAAATTCATCCAAAATAGTTCAAATGCATCAGCCATTTCTTCTCGTGGCATCACTGTAGGACCAGCACTCTACGCTCACGACACTTCTTGTTAAAGGGGTAGTTCGGAATTTTGGACATAGGAACTCATTTTCAAGTTAGCCAGTGTGTTATTTATCAATGGAGACGTTTTCAACACACTTCATTCAGTCCTTCTAGTTGCACAGTTCGCTAGTGCTAGGCTAGCGCAAGTCAACGGTCGCGATCAGCCTTTATATCTATAGTCTGGCGTTATAATTGATTTGCCTCAGGTGTCCTATGGAGTGGGTAAGACTGTTTTTATGGGCAGGCTAATCGTGACCATTGACTTGCGCTAGCCTAGCACCACTAGAAGGACTGAATGAAATTTGTTGAAAACGTCTCCATTGATAAATAACACACTGGCTAACTTGGAAATGAGGTCCTATGTCCAAAATTCCGAACTACCCCTTTAACACTGAGCAGACGGTAATACAGGATGATCAAAGAGTGAAATCCAGAAGACAGTCCAAGTAAGGAGTTTCCCTTTCCCATTAGGCAAAGGGATCCCACAGCTTAGAGGCCACTTTGCCTCACAACTGGGATTGATTTTCTGCACTGTGGTCATAGTGCAACTATCACAACTCCGCCTCAAAGGGCCATTCTTCCAGCCCAAAAAGGGGACTTTTACCTGTCCCCTCTATACCCTGGCCATGTACTCTCCTCAGATAACTGACACAGATACTCGTGTTCAGCTATTGCAAAGAGCTGCGGGGATAAGCACATTACAAGCACAGTGCCGCTCAAAAAGGAGGCTGGGAAAGATACGCAACCAGGGGCAGGGGCTCTGATCTACTATTCTGTCTTTGCCAAAGTCTTTCTAAAAACCCATTGAATTATTTAATGGCCTCAGGGGGGAGGTGAATTTGCACTTCTGAAAGTCCAGTACAGTGGTCTGCTGTTCGACTGCCAGTAGTTTAGAAAACACTTGAATAGCAACTTGTGGGCCGATGCCACTGGCCTTGACGAGGCAAACGCTGAAAACAAGACCTTGGCTTTGGTTAAGATTGGAATTATACAGCGAGGGCATCGGTTTTAGTTAGAGTTTAGCCACCACATAAGGACTCCTTGTTTTTTAATGTATCTCCTTAACACAGACATCTTCGTGGAGAGTGTCAAATGAAGACATGCCGTTAGTGAATCAGTTGTATAGTCACTGCAGATCAGTTGGCAGGGGGCTGCCACTCACCTGGAAGTCGTTGCTGGTATTGCCAATCTGGTTTACGTTGGGCAGAGATCCTCCATAGTATGGTGCCCGTGTCTGGGACAAGCGAAGCTGCTGGATCTTCTGAAACTGCACCTGCCATGTCAAAAGAAAACACAAACACGCATGCATGTCAGCTTTTGTTTATATTCCCAACTCCCTAACCAAGAGCAAATCACTGTCAGGCTTGTTGTGAATGGAACATGTGGGTTGGGGCAGTTAGAGATCAGTTTCTACTATGGCTTAATCCATTGACAGAAAATAAATAAATGACCATAAATGATCTTGTTATGCCCATGCTGTTTTACAAATCTCCTTGATCATATTCAACTTCAACTTCATCAACATTTCTGTTGCCTTTCAACGAGTTGAAGTGTTTGAAACACTATCAGTATTTCCACTTTTTTCATGTATTTATTTGTGTTCTATTTTTCCTTTGATAGGACCGAGATGCAACAGTCTGTAGGCATCAAATGACTTCCTTTGAGTTGTACACATAATGAGCCGATTGCTAGGACTTGAAGGGTAGGTTAACCCCGTTTTAGAATGGGAACTTCGGCTGCAGGTTTCAAAAAGGACGATCACGCAGTCACAAAAAAAAGACAAGTGTGACACCGGCCCAGGTTGGGTGCATAGCCCGTAAAAAATTAACACTTTAAAATAAAGCGTTTTTCAGTTGGAGGATCAGTTTTGGATTGACTGTGCCCACCTTTGTACGAGACAATTTTGGGGTGAGACTGCTCCTGGCTCAATCCGGCCAGAAGCCCCCCCAAAAAAACACAGGGTTAGAGCAAAGGCAGACAATTTGAACTTGAAAGTTTTGTACAGAATTGCAGTAACCACGTTGATTTCCAATGAAGTGGTTTGATGGCGGTTGACAAAGAAAACATATGCATATGCAAAGAAAACAGAAACAGGCCTTGGTAGCACTCGCATTCATCTTTACAGCGCATGGTGAAAATGGGCACTATATGGCGCTTAATCACTGTCTCAACAACAGATGTCACAGGTATCAACTCGCAGTAAACAAGAGAGGACCTGTTCTGGAAAGGTTGGGTAAACGGAGGCCATCAGCAATGGACAAAGTGCACAAGTTGTGTCTCCCCAATATCTGAGATTACATTTCAAAGACTACTCGATACTACTTCATTCAGAACACACAAACACAAAGTCGTTTCAAATATTGTGCCATTGTTCAGCATTATATTTCTTGACTGACAGCCACAGTTCAAGGAGAAAGCATAATTCAAATTACAGCGGTCTGCTGGCAGAGACCACTGCAGACCCACACAGCGTATGTACCTGCACTCACTCACTGGGCCATTCTGTCTTGCAAGGGTCACTGACAGTTCATACGTTATGGCAAAGTTAATTCAGTATAACCTCAAAACCACATCCTCCATGACTGGCCAGTTAAAACGCCCTCTAGTAGAAATAACACACTGTAAGCCAGTGATGGTATGAAAATAACATGAATGGGACCTTTTATATATGTCTTGGGAGAGACTTTCTCTTTTAAATTATTTACCAATCCAATTTCATGGGAGAAACCATTTAAAAATGTCAAAATAATTGTGCAATTGCTAAATCAGCCACATATGGCAGCACTTTAAACAGCTGCTCACAAGTTAAACTTGAGATCACTGTGACAATTGGCCTAAACTAAAGGATACGGTCCTATGTCCTTCTACTTTGACTTTTCCTTTTGTCATGCATTAGTCACTAATGCACTGATGCATTGTGTATACATTATAATAGTGTAAATTCAAATCCAGTGCAACAGGATTTGCATGTACAGTCTACACTGTTTGATGGGTTCCAATAAAATGAGATGGACACACATGTTACTTACATCTCACCAATGTAGTGACCAATGTGCAAGGAGTCGGTAATAACGGGCTGTGCGCGCGTTTGACTGGGTTGAAACTTTACGCAAGGAGGAACGGTGCGTCTCGTCGTGCAAAATTGCAGAGCTGATGTAGCTACAGCCCGTCGGGGTCTAGTTCTTTCAACTTTTGCTTTATAGCTTCAATGTGATGCAATTATATGTGCATGTGGCAACAAACGCAACAGTTTCATATGAAGATAAGGTGCCCTATTAGCTCATCAGATGAGATATGTGGCAATATTTCAGAAGTAAAGAACACCTCCTCCCCCAACACATAAACGTACAGTGATAACAGGGGAAATGGACCACATGACAATCAATATCATCTGACATCTCTCGGAAAGACTATAAAAGCCAATTTAACTGAGCAAAGACAGTTCCCTGGAAAAAAGGTTAGGCAGAGAACATGGTGCATATGGACCCAGGATGATAACGAACTGTTATTTACCCTGGAGACATTGAGATCCGTCATGAGCTGCTCAAAAGCCCGGGTCTCTTCAGCTTGCTTCTGGTTGTGTAGAGCGATCTTTTCGCTGAACTTCCTTGGGTTGGAGCCACCTGTGCCCGGGGATCCAGACATTGTGCGGGCCGCAGTTTTAAAAACTCCAGCTACTTTAGAAAACTAAAAGTATGAAACTGTCTTGCGTCTAGCTTTAGACTACAGTGAGACACGGTTTGGTAAATCCATCGGGGTAGTAAATGCGCGTCACATCGCTGCTTGGTCCGAGGCAAGGCCGAGGATAGAGGCGGCTTCCTGGGAACAGAGTAATGTCAAGATGAAGTTTGTGGAGCGTCTCGCCAGGCAGGCTGTGGGCTAGTGCGGCTAAGCTAAATGAAAGTTGAGAGTCGTTGGCTAAAGCTACACCGAGCGGAAATCACAAGCGAACCGTATGATAAACGACATACGGTTGATCACTTCTACAACTCAACTCTCCTGCTATTCCGAAAAATAAACGACACACTATGTGTCGCAGACACTTCTCCAGCGACCCACTTGTTTGAGGACAGTGTTGTGATAGTACTAGCAGGGTGCTAACGTAATGTTAGGGTAACTAGTAGCACAGGAGAAAACTAGAGCTAGCTAGCTTAGCTAATCTGTCAGTCTCAGCGCCACGGTGTTTTGGACAACATACTTTCAAACTTGCAACAGCAAAACCCCCTTAAGATTCATATTCAGTCCCTTTGTAAAACGTTAGCTCTGTCACTGAGATGCAACGTCCTGACGTTCAATAAAGTGAATAATGTCAGCTAAATCGCAAGTATGTCAAGCTTTTAGGCAAAGGTTGGCTCCACTAGCTCTGGCTTTTCAACAAGTGTCAAGACTATATCGTGTTCAAAATTGCAGGACTACTACGACAAAAGTTAAATGGTACGTCTTCGTTACAGATCTCATAACATAAAAGCAAGTGGTTTATAATGCTCCCGATACGAGTCTTTAGTTAATCCACAACGCATACATCGTATAAATCTGTAAAATCCAACAAACTACGAACAAAAAATAGAGAACAGTTGGAGCAGTCCGTCCATAGTAACTGCATCAGCCAAGTTTCGATAAGAGGTTGTAAAAATAATAAGATATATCTCACTACTCGTCGCTTGACTCGATTGCTTGCAACAAATCAGATTCCCTGGCTTCCTCATACTGTTGTGCATGAAAAACACACTCGTTACCTCGTAAAACACATGCGATTCCAGAGGTAACCACATGGTGGCAATAAAGGGTCGTCTTGGCTGTATGAGTAGAAGTATACTAACCTCAACAAAACAACCCATGTAACAAGTGAACCAACTTGTGGGGTCTATACTATTTAACCCCCCAGAAAACAACAAACCAAATAACACACATTGTTGGCATTTGGCAGCTTTATTCTAAAACATAAAATGACAAGTAATGGACTGTAAATCAGGGTAAACAAAGCCGAGAGTATTTTACCATGTTTGAGGTCTACAAGAAAATATAATATATATCTTATTAAATCAACAAATCTTTAAAAGGCCTTTTCATTAAGTCCAAACTCTAGAACAAAAATAATTGAGTAGACTTAAATCTACGGGACCCTCCAGTCTAATGAATCATAATACTGCACATTTTCAAAGCCTAAGAGACTCCCACACATGTTCTTGTAGTTACAAACATTTACTATATATTATTGTAGACCGACAACATACAAAATATAAATAATGGCTGGTTGCTGAATCCGCTAAAACAAATTTCATGATAAAAGCAAATATGCGTTCACAAAGTTCAGCTCCATGGTCGGTGACAATAATAGCCAATCCTATGTATTACAGACCAGATGTCTTCAACTGAGGTGTATTCAGTCTATTTTGGAAGGGACAAGCAAAAATGTTCACTTTTTGGCGGGTGTAAGACCAAGAACTCTTGGTCTTAGTTGGTGGTGAGAGACAGAACTGGCATATTTTTGTCTCATAAAGCTGGTAGACACTTTTGTAGAAACAAAGAAAAACCAATATATAGATCAAATGGCCACTGGTGGTGACATCAGACGCAAGTTCAAACTGAAAATACATACTGAAAACAGTTGGCAGGTTATTTGTAATAAATATAACACACTAGTGTTTTCTGACTAAAATAGAAAAAATGCAGAAATTTAAGAGTGCCACAAATTACTGGCACACATGTTCTTTGTATCCCTTTTCTTAAAAATAACAAAAAATGGAGCTCTAAAAAAAATCTATCACAGACAAACTGAATTTAGCTTGAGTCCAAATCCAGCACAAGTCCAAAACCAGGACGAGTTGGAGAAATAATGAGACGTGTACTACAGCCCTGCTGTGAAGTACGACAGCACTACCAGGGCGGGGCGGGGCGTATAAGGCCTAACTGCCAGCGGAAAAAATAAAATAAAGTATTTTTGCATTTTTTTTTTTTTCTCACATAAAATTATCATTCTGCAAGCCATTAAAGCTCATGCACACAATATTTGCCATGCTTAACGCAACAAGAACATTTCTTTCTTACATTTTTGACCGAATTTTATAAAACAAAAACATTAAACAAGAACATGGAGGATATGGTGATGCACCTAATCAAAATAATACACATACATTTGCATATGCAGATGCGAGAAGTGCAGAGGGTATTATAAAAAGGAAAGGATTTCTTTTTGAAGCAATCCGCTTTAGGGACTGTCGTTAGTCTCTGGGCGTGATCAACCTCCTTTATTTCCCGTAGAACTTCTTGTTGAGGAGGAATATCAGCAGGTTGACGTTGATGGTGGCCCGGTCGAAGAGCTTCATCACAGCCACGCCTTCATATTGCAGCTGCAGCAGATCCTGAGAGCACATCATGGAGAGATTGCAAGATGGATGTTGTTATTTCGTGACTGAGGTCATCAAGATCTTTTCCTGCTAAATTCCATTTAGCTCCACATGATGAGGTGAGTCCGTGTCAACTGGTTGGTTAATATCCTACCTGGTATTGTAATTGTAACGTTTCCAGGTGCACACCCAATAACTTTGCCTTCACATCGAATACTCCAACAGTCTCTGATGGAGAGATCTCAAAGATAACATTCTTGAGCCTGAAATGAGAAAGCATGATTATGAACCGACACACAAAACCCAAAGATGAACTACATTTGACCAATCTAACCCATGGCCTGGTTGACTGCTGGTCTCAGCCAACATTAGTCACTCATTTTATAAACAACATTCTTGAAAAGCACTTCGCAATGAGCACCAAACTCACTGATTTGTCTGCAGGTCTTCAATCTCGATCAGCACCCCCTTCTCGTAGAGACGCAGGGCGTTGTATTTCATGGACGTCTGTTTGCCCTTCTTGCTTTTGTTGTCACCCGTTTTCTTTGACAACCTGAGCGATAAGAGTAACATGTGTCAAACGTTGGCACTACTAGCTTCTTATGCTTGTGAGCTATTAAATGTAAGAGGTTCATCATCACCAAGAGATGAGGTTGTTCCAAACCTTACAACAAAACACAAGCATTTAATCAGCCAACGTCAACAAAGCAACAAAAAAAAGGTCCAGTACCAGGCTGTTTCCTCCTGTTACATAGAAATACATCTCAATTCAAACCAAGGACGAGGCTTGTAAGATGTTATATAAATTACTTCCTGGTGAGTATGCTGGCAACATCTCCGAGGCAGTGTTGTTACCGACCTGTTTATTATATAATCCAATAAAAAACAGTACAGTTTTGATCTTGTTTGAATCCACCCACTTGCTCTTGGTGGCCAGGTTGTCCATGCACGTCCTGATGTACTGGTTGTAATAATCAATCTGCACGTTGAAGAACTTGGTCTTGGAGTTGAGGGCGGTGTTGGTCTGCTGCAGCTTCACCAGCTCAGCTTTCCTTCGCTGGCGATACCGCCGTTGGTTCCTGATGTCCTGTATTGCGAAGGACACACACACAGGCGCACACACAGACACACGCACACACACACACACATTGCAATGGGGGTAGGGCAGTAGGTGACCCTTGAGGCCAGGGGTTTTATCGGCCAGCCAGCTAGCGAGCATGGAGCAGGCATGTTTCCCTATTGTTTGTCAAACATCCAAGGATATAAGGACCCTCCATTAGTGTGAGGGGACAATTCAAGTGGCATCAATGGGTTCAATTCAAATGCGTTTGGGATTTGCAAGAGGGCCCATATTTGTGTCCGTGTTTATGAGGATCATTAACACTGTACTTCACAAAAGCTAAATAATTCATCCATTATTTTTATGGCTCCCAGGTTGACCCCAGGCCTGGATGAAAATGTACGAATCCTACTATGGCCATGCCAAGTCCCGCCCTATGCCTACCTCTGATCAATGAGCTCAATGAGGAAGTACGCTACGGTTAGGGTTAGGGTTAGGGTTAGGGAAGCACGTAGAGGGCGACGTTTAAGCGTAAGCCAATCAGAGGTAGGCATAGGGCGGGGCTTGGTGTGGCCATCTTTCGTAAACACGCGGCCTGGATAAGCCAATGAGATCACTCAGGAAGGTGGCAGAATTCTATCCTGCGTGTGGGTTTCAGTTTTACCTTGGCTATGTCGTTGATGAGGTCCTGGTAGCGGTTCTCCGGCTGAACCTTGCCCAGCACCGACAGCCTCTCCAGGTTGCTCCTGATCTTGTCCTTCTTGCCCTGCAGCGTGAGGCTGTCGTCCACCACCGCCTTGGTCTGCTTCATCTTCTCGGGGGTCTTGGCGTCGCGGATGGCCCGGCGCTGCATGGCCCGCTGGTACTCCAACTCCTGAGGTCCAGAGGAAATGGGGGGTTTGCATTTGATGGGTTATTTATGAAATAGATGGGTCCTTAGGTCATTTGAATTTAAACTTGAGCTTGAGCTGCTCATATATATATCAAACTGTATTTTGACTTCTTTCTGTCGTTTACTTCTTCCTGCCCTTTGGAACATGATATTGGTGAACATGAAATATTGTACTGTTATCTATGAGTAACAGCTACTTAAGCACATGGACCATCCATTCCACTTTCTATATCCTAGGCTATGGATTGTGGGCTCACGTTTTGTAAAGGTGGGATATGTATGTATACACGTGTTGTGTTGTGTTGTGTGTCTGCATGCTGGCTGCTGGAACACCTACATTTCTTTGCTGGAATGAATAAAGTACATCTTATCTTATCATAATTCATAATTTGAGAGTGATTTGAACGTACTAACAGATATCCTTTTAATGTGTCAACAGCGTCCTGTTTCTCTAAAACTCAGGACGTAAGTGTATTTTGTTTGGACAGGAGTTCCTGGACTGACCTGCTCGGGGCCGCATTTGGACTCCAGGATCTCAGTGAGGGTGTCTCCCGGCTGGAAGCGGATCACATCCACGATGAGCCTCTTGGTGCTGGGAGAGAACCACGTACGATGTAAACAGATAATATGATGACGAAAGCTAGCATTAATAATAATAATTATAAAACTTGCATCAGAATCAATGCGAGAGGAGACTGAATACGTACTTGAGCAGGAGGGTTTTGGCGTCCACCTCCGCATTGGCCTCTCCAGGGACATCAAACTTGTTGGCCAGGGTCAGCGAAACCTCTGTCTTCCCCATCAGCTCTTTGTTGGGGTCATCTGGGGGGAGGGGGTTTTCACCTGAGGGGGTCCCAGGGAGACAGAGAGACACGGAGAGACAGCGGGAGACAGAGGGAGAGAGAGAGAGAGAGCAGTTTAAAGGGGCCAGTTTAAAAGGTAATTGTCCCGATTAAAAGCTGAGCTCTTTCACAACTGCTGTTGTAAGATAAGACCTTAATGTTCCAAGGAAAGCTTGTTTTGGACACCCGGTGTTTACGGGGAGTGGAATCAAACCTCATGCCTCTAGGTGGGGCAACAATAACATGGCTAAACATCATACTGAGGTACAGAGGGCTGAAATCCAACATCAGCCATCATTTGCTGTTGTAATAAGCCCTGTGCGTTCTTCAGAGTAAATAAATAAAACTCTGCATTATTTGTTATACGGCTTCGTAAATCCAAAATATACATCTTTTGCTGCTACCGAGCCCTAATCGTTATTTGGTAAATATAGGGTTAGGGTTAGGTAAATATAACAGTTTAAAATGTCCAAAAACCATCCAAGATGGCACACATTCAGCGAGGGTGGGAGTGAGTCATCAAGAGCACATAGAATGTTTTAAAACCTCACAGATAAATGAATCAAATGTATGCCTGCCATGTACCCCAACCAAATGCATTCCAAATGAAGGTATACGTGTTTTTCATCCTGCATATGTCAAACGTTTTAAATGTATGATGTCATGTGTGTAAGAGTCTCAGTGTTTTGGATTATGCATGTATCTTGTGAACAACAGATGTGTGTCATGTTTGTCAGAAAAGCTGTCCAAAAATGGTACGACAAAAACATATGAATGACGAATTTCCCCAAGGGGACAACGAATAAACTAACATGTCACAGTCAGTCCATTCAAAGTGGAACGGACCCCCACCCTGACCAGCCTGCAGGGTTGTCTGCACGCATGGGACCCCTGTGGCTGCCTGGGACTCACCGATCAGTGACTCCACGGTGGGCACCTCGCCCAGGTCCTCCAGCAGCTCGTGGATGGGGTCATTGTGCTCTGGAGCGATGGCGTCCTGGTGGTCCAGCAGCAGCTGGAGAGGGAACACAAATGTAAGGACGTCACCAACTCATGAAGCCGTAAACAAAAACGACCAAAATACGACGGCAAATGCAGACATCAGCACAAAATGTTTACTTTAGTTTATTGGTTTTTGTTTAACAGGGAACATGTATAGAACAGGTTCTATACCAGGGTTAGCTAAACGGCTAATGTGCACCTGTGCTCCCTGGGCAGGAAATTCAAAGCACAATAAAAACATACTAGATATTACATACAATTATCAAAAACAACAACAACAACAGCATCAACAACATTACAGTAAATACATACAAAATACATTTGATCAATGATCGCAAGAATGATTCTCTTTCAGCCATGTCTTCAGAGACTTTTTCAAGCTATTAAGACATGTACAGTCTCTAATATGGAGTGGGATTGAGTTCCATTCCCAGTTGCATGGTACGAGAATGCTAATTGCCCAAATGGTCTTCTTAAATGTGGTGGAACAATCCCCTCTCATCGCAGCCCTAGATACCCTCACATTGTCCCTGCAGGATGACACACATTGCT
>JAOTIX010000030.1:2753891-2770558 GCA_027123715.1 Gaidropsarus macrophthalmus
ACACACACACACACACACACACACACACACACACACACACACACACACACACACACACACACACACACACACTGCTTATCATCAATCAATAGAAGGCCTAAAGGTGAGAAAGAGAGAGAGAGAAACCTACTTATCTCTCTCTCTCTCTCTCTCTCCCTCTCTCTCTCTCCCCTTCTCCCTTTCTCCCTCTCTCTCTCTCTCTCCATCTCCGCAGCACTCTGTGGGTGCCACTGATTGGTGGATAGGGCTGTCCGTCAACCTGCCCAGTGAGGAATTCAGGTCTGTGGGTTGGACAGTTTAATGTAGGAGTGAGTGAGGTGGTGTATTGTTTTGAAGTGTGTTGTATGTGTGAGTCTCTGTTTGATTCATGTCGACATGCAGTACGGTCGCGCATACAATAGTGCATACTAAATGTGTGTATTTGTGTGTGTGTGTGTGCGTGTGTACAGTTGGAGTGATAGGACAGAGCTGAATCTCCAGAACTTGCCTGAGGGCGTGTCTTACAGTGGTACTGCCAATCATAAGCTGTGTGTCAGCATGTCCTCAGCATCAGGTAACACACACACTCACTCACTCACTCACTCACTCACTCACTCACCTCATCTACATGCATGTTGTTGTATATTGGGATATTATTTATGTAAATGTGAACCAGACCCAGCCATGGTGACTGATCCAGGTAGATGCATGGCAGGTATACCTGCATCCTGCTGGGACGCTGTGTGACAGACCCCCCCCCCCCCCGTCCGCTGCGTTACAGGGAAGTGGACGGTGGGCGAGTGCAGTGGTCTCCATGGCTACGTGTGCAAGAGGAGGACGGTGTCGGTGCTGGAGACCCGCCGCGAGCCCCACTACATCGGGAACTGTCCCGAGGACTGGCTGTACTACGGACACAAGGTGTGTGTGTGTGTGTGTGTGTGTGTGTGTGTGTGTGTGTGTGTGTGTGTGTGTCTGTCTGTGTCTGTGTGTGTGTCTGTCTGTGTCTGTGTGTGTGTCTGTCTGTGTCTGTGTGTGTGTTGCATACATTAGACCTGGCACTGTAAACTTACTGCACTGTAAACTTACTACATTACTGTGTGTGTGTGTGTGTGTGTGTGTGTGGTGTGTGTGTGTTGCATACATTAGACCTGGCACTGTAAACTTACTACAAAATAACGTATTGTGATCTATGATCCTGTGTGCGTGTGTATGTGCGGGCGTGTGTGTGCGTGTGCGTGATGTCAGTGTTTACTGCTGCACCTCCCTAATCGACCGGAGGAAGGGAAGAGCTGGCCGGACGCCCACTCCATCTGCTCCTCCTTCCAGGGGTCACTGGTGGCCATTGAGGACCCCATACAGCAAGGTGACCCCACATCCACCCGAGCACGCTGTCCCAGTCAAGCACTATGCCTCCTCCACCACCACTACGCTGTCCTAGTCAAGCACTCTGCCTCCACCACCACCACGTTTTCCCAGTTACTCCACCTCCACCAACACCACCATCATGCCATCCCAGTCACTCTAACTCCACCACCACCACCACCACTACGCTTTCCCAGTCAAGCACTCTAACTCCACCACCACCACAACGCTTTCCCAGTCACTCCACCACCACACCAATATTGACTATATTGTTATTGACTATCATACCATCCCAGTCACTCTACCTCCACTTCCATCACCACACTATCCCAGTCACTCCACCTCCTAATTCCCTTCTCTACACTACTGCATAGTGTTGCGGTTCTTTTACGAGCTTAGAGGATCGGTTTTATTGTTCTGCTTAATCACTTTCAGTCGGCAGTCACATCTTTTTTTATAACAATGGGAACTTTCGCACGCCGTTTACTGTTTGAGCGTTTCGCCACCACGGCCTTCTTACACGTGTGACTTGTGTCCATGGTTACGGCAGCATACATCACCATGCTGCTGCAGGGCAGTGCGGTGGGTGTCTGGATCGGACAGAGGATCGACGACACCGAGTGGTGGACCAACGGCAGACCTGTGGGGTACACCAACTGGTCCCCCAAAAACTCTCCTGCCGTACGTACTGTATATAATACGGATCGTATCTAATACTAACGAGTACTACACCAAGTGGTACCCAAAAGAGTCCCCTGCTGTATGTTGTACTATGATATTTAATGCTTAGTAAGAACACACTCCTGCGTACCCCATTTTAGCAATCTTCCATGTCTGTGCAAAAGGGGGCAGTATAACGTTCCTTACCCCATATGTACACGAAACCCACAAGCAAATCCGGAACCAGAATAATCAACACCATAATCAAGTCTGCAGCATTGAAAGCAATACATTGGTTGATATCTCGTGTGTGTCTATGTGTGTGTGTGTTTGTTCATGTGCGTGTATCTATCTGTCTGTGTGTGTGTGTTCGTTTATGTGTGTGTGTGTGTGTCTGTGTGTGTGTTTGTTTATGTGCATGTGTGTGTGTTCGTTTATGTGCATGTGTGTGTATGTGTGCGTGTGCGTGTGTGTGTGTGCGTGTCTGTGTGTGTGTCTCAGGCGGACGAGTGGCTGAGTGCCGCGGTGGCTGCAGGTGAGCCTCTGTGCACGGTGCTCTCCAACCACCACAACCTGCACCTGGCCGGGAAGTGGTACGACGACAAGTGCTCGGAGGCCAGCTACGGCTTCGTGTGTCAGAAGCCCCAGGGTGAGCACGCCGCTCTGTCTGGCGTCCCGCGCGCCGAGCTCAGGAGGGGTTGTGTGAAGGATCCGGGTGCTGTGTGAAGACCCCCGGGTTCATTGACAACGTTGTTTACGTTGGAGACGTGAATCGGTCGTGATTTCTGTTCACCTCTCCTCCTCTCGCAACCAGACGCACTCCGAGATGTCGCCGTTTGAGCAGCAATTTACACCAATTATACTGTACAGCACTCATAGCTGTATCTTTGTTTTGTCGAACCTATATAGGCGTATACGTACTACGCTACTAGGTAGCGCTTCCCAGTAGTGGCTACAAACAAAGAAATGTCCCAAAAGTGTCTGTATGACCGTATGCATGTACCCTTTTCATTTTGTTGTCCTTCCATAAGATCATTTGATGTGGAGGATATAGTGTATGCCAGATTTATCATATGGCTGCTCTGCTTTCATAGGATGAGATTTGAGATTTTTTTGACTGAAGCGTTTTTGATGTAAAAACAAAAAAAGATTAGATGCTGTCCGTATCCGTATCTGTACAACAGGACGGCTGTACCACAGGACGGCTTTAAAGGAAGCACAATTCTGCTTTTAACTGTATATGATAAATGTGAGAAAAGAAATCTGATGGCAATTGGTCAGTACTAAATATACTTTCTCTGCATTTCACACAGTGAATGTTTAGTAGAACGCTAGTACGTGTAACCGTATCTTTGTTTCATATTGGATATGTTTATCGTGACCCTGAGCGAGTTTGATATAAAATGAGGGCACGATGCAATCGGAGACCGACCAATCAGAACGCAGCGTGACAGCAGATCAATGTGTCATTCAGCTGAAAGATGAAGGCCTCGTCAGTCTATTTTAGTCCTCTTCGTGAATAACAGTACGTTTTGTTCCTCAAAGGCGGTTTCAGTTCAGTTCAAACTTTTTCAAACAGAGTTTACTTTCTTGTCTTTGTCTGTCTTTGTGTCTACCGGTGGTGTCTGTCTGCCAAAGTATGAAACATGTTGTAAAGCAAATAACTCAACAGCCCTCTCTCCCTCCCGAATTCTCCCTCAGACCCGTCCAAGCCTCCGACCCACACCTACCACCACTCCATCCCGGACAACGTGGACTACAAGAGCCGCAGCTACAAGGTGTTGCCGGGCAACATGAGCTGGTACAAGGCCCAGCAGGCCTGCATGGACAGCGGCGCGGAGCTGGCCAGCATCACGGACGCCTACCACCAGGCCTTCCTCACCGTGCTGGTCAACCGGCTGGCCACGCCGCACTGGATCGGCCTGTACAGCCAGGACGTACGTACCCCCCAAACCCAGAACCTTCCTGCCGGGTCGGAACCCCAAGACGGGGGTTGCTGTGGGGTTTTAGGGTTAAGGTAGGGGCTGGGTTAGAGGTAGGTATAGGGGTTAGTGTCATCAGGGGGTAGCGTTGGGGTTGGCAAGGTTTTAGAGGGTCAGCAAGGTTTCCTATCTGGTGTTGGGGTTAAAGCTGATGTCACAGTAACCCAGTGAGCTAACTGAAAATACAGAGTTTAGATTTCTCCAGGGGAATGAATCGTAATATCCTGCCCGGCTACGCCTGTTCCCCCCCCGCTCGATCAATCAGACATTATTTACGATTTGCTGAGCTCTCTGAGGACGTCTCATCTACACTTACGCATAGGTCAGCGACCGGTAGAAGAGACATGCGTGGTCCCTGAGTAGCGACAGATCTTTGCATGATGAGTGTGATCTGGCATCTAGGGGTCAGAGGTCGGGCCTAGGCGTTTGGGTCAGGGCTGAGGGTGAAGGATTAGGGCCGCGGCTGAGCTATATTTGAACTGAGTGTGGTGGGTTTGGCTCCGGTCCCCACAGCCCGTGTTGAGAGGATGTGCATGAAACGTGCACGCTCCCAGCATATGCCGTCTCAGCAGGCCGGCTCCGTATTCAGCCGCCCACGCCCGGATGTCTCACTCCCAGGGCTGGAATGAACACATGAATTGAGGGGAATTAATTTACCCAGCATGCCTCCTGCTGTTTGTTTGCTTAACGTTCAATTCCGCTCTTCCCTGCCCTTCGGTTGCTGCGACTGTTTGATCTCACCCCCTTTTTCTTTATCTGACTCATCTTATCCAATCTGTTTAGTAGAGCTTAGTTTAGCTTAGTAGTTGGGGGTTTTTGCCCAGTTTGGCTGAGTCAATGTCACTTTGCGGCGCATGGTTTATTTCAGTAGATTTTTCTTTTATATTTGCGTATTTTACCTTATCTTATTATAACCTAGCCTAGCACAGTTAATGTTGTTACATCTTACCCGTGCATTCGTCCTTATGCCGGCCATGAGCACAATGTCAAATGATCTCTCGAGCCCGCCTCCTGACCCGACTCGTGTGACCTCACTTCCTGCCAGGAGGGGATGAACTACCAGTGGTCGGACGGCAGCGACACAGTGTACGCCAACTGGGACGCCAGCGAGGACGAGGAGGACTTTGTGACGGGGCAGTGCGCGTACATAGACGTGAGCGGCGGCTGGCGGCGGGCGGACTGCGAGAGGCCACTGCCCGGAGCGCTGTGCCACACACCCCCGCCCAGTCAGTCGGCCGCTTATTGGCACATTTTTGAACTTCGTCAAACATTCAAGATGGTTTTATTGTCATATGCACAGCAATTACAGAGCAGTCGCTGGCAATGAAATTCTTTCGTCTTGGGCTCCTCCAACAGTGCAAAATGAAAAAAATATAAATATAAGAAGTACAAGTGTAGTAGCTGAGACTAATAAAATGAAAATAAAAAATAGAAATAAAAAACAAGATAAAATTATAAAATATGTATACAGCAATAATAATAAAAGGTACAATGTGAAATGTCAAATGTAAACCGACGTTTTGTCCAGACGTCGACTGGAATAAAGTGATAGCTCAACTGACGCCCAGCAAGACGGTGGCTGCTTTCTGGTTCGTTGGGTCTTTTCCGTGTTAATTGGTTCCTGTTGGTTGAAACGTGTCCGTTTCCTCCCACACGCAGGAAGCAACGCCTTCACCATCTACGAGGTGGTGTGTCCTTCCACGTGGGTGAAGTTTGGGAATGGGTGCTACGACTTTGAGCCGGCGGTCAAGAGACTGACCCTGGAGGAAGCCAGAGACTACTGCAGGAAGGAAGGTAGATCTCTGTTCTGACAACCTCAGCTGATTGGCTACCCGTATGGTCAGCTGACAGACTAGCAAAGTGACACACAGCCTACAGTATGTTTACATTCATGTAGAAGTGAATGATGTTCATTTGTATATCAGCAACATATCGTCCCATATTGTCCAGAATGTTTTAATTACATTTTCTTCTAGATGGGGTGAAAATGGGCAATACTAAAGGTTGATAGTATTAACATTATCGATGAAGAAATTAAACTGTAGCTACACTGGGAGAGAGCACACCCCCTAGAGGCCGAGAGTGGAACTATTTAAAATGCTAAAATGAAAGTACAAGTCCCTTACACATTAAGTAAAGGCTTTGTCAAGTCTGCATTTATGTTAGTGTTTGTAGGAAGCAACCAGGGCATGCTTCAGTGTTTATTGTTGAGCTATACATTATGCAGCTGTTCCACAAAAGAAGTAACTAACTTGAATCCAATAAATCAGTACATTCTATGTGAATGCGAAATTAAGGTTTCAGTTCAGTTTAGGAAAATATAGCTTCATTTAATGAGGAAGATAAATCTACTTTCCTTTCCTTTCCTTTACGTGGACCTTGCTGGCTAACATCCAAACCCTAACCCCGTCTGGAACATCACAGGATAGTCCCCAAGAATCCCTGCTATGACGGTGGGGGCTCTATTTCCAGCCTGTTCCCATTCCAGCTAACACTCCCCTTCCTGGGCCTTGTGCTCGGTTCCTCCAGTCAACACGTCAGACATCCTCAGCATCCAGAGCGAGGCGGAGAACCGCTTTATCCTGGAACAGCTGTGGTCGTCGGGGTTCCCCCACCAGACGCTGTGGCTGGGCATGTTCTTCAACACGGACAGTACGTACCGCCAGGATTGTGGAAAATACAGAGAAGAATTCATTCCATTCTTTCATCTATGTACCCGTATATCTATTAATTAGTCCATTCATTCACACATAATTGTTGATGAATCAATTACTTAATTATTAATGTATTAATGTATACTTGCAACTGAATGTTAATTCATTCACTTAATCATACATTTGTTCATTATTGAATTCATGTTTTCTTTCATCCAACAAACACTGTGATCCATCCTGGAGAATTGATTACCAGAAAGTGATTAAGCTTCCAACCGTTAAACAGCAAAATGATGTGAATGTGTGGCATTCATTCATACATTTATGGTTTCCAATTTATTTATTCCAGCATTTGTTTGCAAGGTAAATACGTAATATTGTCACAAATGTGTACATTCTGCACGTGTTCATTTAAATATCATCTATTTATCGTATTAAATGTATTGATTTCCCGTCCGCTCTTTCACAACGAACCTGTGAAGAGCAGTGAGTGACCAGAAGTCCAGGCCTGCTGAGCCCCTGGTTACGCTGTCTATCTGACCCTCCGTGTCTCCCCCTCCTCCCCCAGCCGAGGCCCTGGCCTGGCTGGACGGCTCGCCGCTCAACTACACCAACTGGCACTTCCGCGCCCCGGAGCGCAGCGCCCTGTCTGCCGACACCTGCCTGTCTGTCAGGGTGCTGGACGGCATGTGGCTGCTGGCTCCCTGCTCCCAGCGCCTGGGCTTCGTCTGCAAGACACGGCCCGGTACCAGACGGCGCCCCACACCCCCACACTGCCTATCATCTCCCCCCCCCACCCCCTGATACCTTACTGTTGATTGTGTGTGTGATTTTGTGTGTGTGTTTCTGTGTTTACGGTTGATTGTGTGTGTGTGTGTGTGTGTGTGTGTGTGTGTGTGTGTGTGTGTGTGTGTGTGTGTGCAGTATACATGATGGTATGGTGTATGTGTCTTGGTATGTATGTTATGTCTATTATGGTATGCACTATTTATAGATACATAGCAAATGGCATGCATTTATATATAGAAATGTTTTGTGAACTGAATTTATGACTTTCTTGCCGTTGTGCCTTTATTTCTTGCAGACACAATAACTGAAGTGGAGGTCGAACCGCTAAACGGTAAAAAAAACATTTACTTTGGTCAATTTATAAATTCATGGATTCATAAATTCATATTTGCACGAGCTGCTTGTAGCAGACCCATGCTCACTGCATACTGTATGACCGGATGACCGAATGAGAAGGGATAAACCCCTGTTGATCTCCAGAGGATGCTGGGACCTCATCGTAACACTGATGTTCTCTAACTAAGGCTGTTGAGGATTTAGATGAACCATAAGGAGAGTATCGTTCCCTGTTGGCCCAAAGATTCAGGGATTGGGCTCTAGTATGAGGTAGTTCTGAAGCGGAGCCAAGGCTATTGTTCCTCATCAAAGACTTCTTCTGGCTGTGTGCGTTCCTCCGCTAGAACCGGAACACACCCAGGGTTTGTTCTGTGTTCCGTCCCCACATCGTCGTGGACAAATGAGTGACCTGAGGAAACCCGCTGACTTCCTAACGAGCAACGTGTGGCAGCGAGACATTCACCGTTATCCATTTAGCCGAGGCTGTTGTCCGATACGAGCAACCCAAGCGCACAGCGACTGTTTGGAGCGACGCCACATTTCAGAGCTCCTCATGGCAGAGTTTCTAAAAACAACCAGAACAGAGTAGGAAGGAGAGCCCACATCTCACCACACTACAGCAGAACCTCAGGCCTCCTCACAGGCCAGCATGAGGACGTGTAGGAAGACTGGAGGTTGTGAACTATTCTGGCGTTTTTTGGGTTTGAATCCTTGAATCCCAGTATTACCAGCAGGGTAATGTGCGCATCTGTGCATGCATACATTAACTTGGTGAAAGATACACACACACACACACACACACACACACATCCACACACACACAATGACCTCCACGTTCACATTAAACATCCATACACACATTCAAACTCACATTAAAAACCACATTCGGACACACACACACACACACACACACACACACACAGACAGACATGCATTCACGCATACATTCACACACACACACACATTCAAACAGCTCTACGACCGTGCTGTCCACGCGTCCTCAGACCCCGTCTCTGTTGCAGGTCTTCACAGGGGCGTCATCCCGGCCGCCGTCCTGGTGGCCGTGCTCATCTTCTGCGTGACGGGCGCGGTCCTCTGGCTCCTGTACAGGAGGAGCACTTCGCGCTTCGGCCGGCTCCCCCCGCTGGTGGGCGGTGCTTACTACAGACAGACGGACTCGCAGGCCACCGAGTCGGACGGCAACGTGCTCATCACGGACCTGGAGGGTCCTGCTGGGGAGTAGCGTTCACGCGGCTTCTCTCTGCAGGGACGCACGCAGAGTCCAGTCTCGCTCGCTGTGTCTGTCTCTGTCTCTCTCTGTCTCTCTCTCTCTCTGTCTCTGTCTCTCTCTCTCTCTCTCCACATCTCTCTCTATTTGTGACTCACTTTCTATCTGTTGCTGTGTGTGTGTGTGTGTGTGTGTGTGTGCGTGTGTATGTTTGAGTTTTGCCATTTCACTTTGAGTCAATGATGTCAAGTGACATTCCCAAGCTGCCATTCTCATTAGTCAGGATTTTTTGTCACATGACCACAGTCAGTATTCTTCCTCCTGAACTCAACTGTCTTTCTGATAGCGAGAACGGGATCAACTATTAACCAATCTGCATGCTTCAATTGTATGAGTTGAAGTTAAAGGGGAACTCCGATGTAAAATGGTTCTGGGATATGTTTAGTATGATAACGAGTTTGAACGTTTGATAAAGAGCAAAATAAATCATATACGACGCGGAGCTAAGTTAGATGGTTTTATCCGATTCAAAATGCTAATATGTTTGTGTCATGGGGGCATCGACATGTCAAAATGAAATCGCTATTTTAAACCACTTACAAGGCTAGAAGTAGCGTGACACTTCTTCGGTAGTATAATGAGGGTCTAAACATATAAAACGAGGCATTGCAACTTTGTAAGTGTACAGATAGTTTATTAAAAAGCACATTTTATACACACAATACCTTCAGTAGTTCACCAGTCGACTCCATATCCTTTTTGAGACTGAAACAGTCGATTGAGGAACACAGAGCGAGCAAGCTCGGCTGTACACCTGAACAAGGGAACTTATTCAATCGACAGTTTCAGTCTCAAAAATAAGTGTCAGGCTACTTCTAGCCTTGTAAGTGGTTTAAAAAAGTGATTTCATTTTTACATCAAATGACACAAATGCATTTTGGTAGAATGGGATAAAAACATCTAACTTAGCTTTGTGTCGTATATGATTTATTTTGCTCTATATCAAACTTTTTATCATACTAAACATATCCCAGAACCATTTTACACCGGAGTTCCCCTTTAAATGGACCAAACTAGGATTTATGATTGAACCTACCACAAATAAGAATATGTTGTTACACTCAAGGTCATGCATGTCATGATCTAATGGCCATCACATTGCACATCACCAGCTAATGTTAGCGCCAACATTGAATCAGGGATGTGATTGTTTATGAGGAGAAGCAGTTCACACCATGTTAGACAGGTTTTATATTAATGAAGGACCGTTTTGTACATCATGATACCAATTTAAGAGAGCAATTTTCAAGATCTTGTCTGCAGTTGAAGTTTTTTGACATGTTTAGAGTGGAAGTGCGTTTAGGACATAGCTGTCATTTCCAGGTTGTCTCTAGTGGACGTGTGTTGTATGACATGATGGTCCAACAGACTCAGTATTAGGCCTGCCTGTGTGGTGGTGCTTTTGTATTTTGTAAGGAAACTTGTTCGTCTGAGTTTTTTTCTATTTTATTAGGAGAACATATGAGGCATCATTGATCACTTCAAATGTGTTGACGTGATTTTGCACGGATGTTTTTTTTGTTAATAAATGAAAAGTGTAATGATGACTTCTCACAGTTTGTCATGCAAGATGTATTCTTTTCAATGTTCCTTCTTAATTCCTCTTCCTTTATCACTTTTTTTGTAACGTATATATTACTTAGTTATTATCGATTTATTTATATGAATTTATGAATTGGTAAAACAATGAACATATTTAATTGTCTTCATCTATTATTAATTCACAGTTAATGCCTCTGAAATTATATTATTGATTGTATGTGTCTTTTGTATGCTAAATGAAGTCCGATTGCCAAATATAGAAAATACATTTTTTGTGTAAATTATAAGCGTGCATGACAAAAACAATTATTGAGCGTGTAGACTAACAAAATAGTAGGCTATGTCATTAAACTGAGATCAGAGAATGCTTCTTCCAGTGAGAAGGGCAGATGTATTCATAATTGATGAGTTTTTTGTTTCAAACGGGGCATTTATATATAGAAAAAAGCGATCGACTCCAAAGCACTCCCCAAGTGACAAACTGCGTGTATTGTTTATTGGTTTTAGCATACGGAAACGGCCGAGCGGGCGGTGTTTGTCAGGCAATAAGGGAGGAGTATCCGGGTTCTGGAGGAATATTGGGATTTGTCCATCGCAGTGGCCAACACCAGAGTTGAGATCCAGTCTGACAGGAGACAGCAACCCGTTTTGAGCCATTTTACTCTCGGAACTATGAACACAAAACCTCTACCGAAAGATATTCCCACCTAGAGACAGCCGAGAGAGGTTATTCTGTACGCATGGGAAAGTCCTAGGTCTACTTTATTTCTACTATGTCGGAGATGTTCAAAGTAGTAGTTTCTCTTTGTTTCTTTCTTCTGTGGGACAACAGAGCGATTCATTTTGGGACGTGCGCTCAGACGCATGGTAAGTGTACCTCACAAACTCAGAACATTTGTGTCAATTTATTGTTAATTATGAAGGTTTCGAATTTAACTTTGGTGTAAAATGAGCGCGCGTTAAAACGAAAGCGATACAAAGCCGTGTCTTATCTTGGATCAGTCTACTGAGGGTCCGTGGGGGTGTTTTGTACTGGATACACTAAGTGTGTTTTATACTGGATAAACTAAGTTGTCCGGTGTGTTGTTTACACTCACTCTCACGCCGCAGTGGTCCTGACCCCCGCCCCGTCTGACAGGGGAAATAAAGTGCACACTCATGGCTAAATCGGGAAGACCTCGGGAAGATGTGATAGTAGTGAACATACTTGCAACACGCCTCATGGTTCTTACTCATGCTCCGTATAATGCACTGGAGTTACTGACTGAATTACTGTTTGTTTTTATTACAAAATTGCAAAGCAGTCCTTAACTCTCATTCTGGACGGTTCAGTGGACACAACGTCATCTGTTACACACACGTGTGTGTGTGTGTGTGTGTGTTTGTGGTGCGCGCGTAGTTGTGTGCGCGTGGGCGGTTTTGTGCGCGTGCGTGGGTGTGCATGTGTATCCCTCAATTCCAATACCTCTCCTGGAATCGTAATATAGTACGTAGCCTATCCAATAAAATCAACAGTGTCGATGTGAATCCAAATCTAAATGTTGATAACTTAAAAATAGCTGTAGCAGTGGCAGACGCTCGTACCCTACTGTATATCAGCGATGCGTGTCATGCAGCCACTCCTCTAATCTTCATGAGCCGTTAGGTGTGTTGCACTGCTCTGACACCTGATATTTCTCTACTCTTCCATTCTTAGATGCCCCCCCCCCCCTGCACGCCCGCGCACACACACACACACACACACACCCCCACCCACACACCCCCGCACACACACACAGCCTGAGAGCACCTGCATGTTGACGCAGAGCACACACACACGCACGCACACGCACACACACGCACACACACACACACACACACACACACACACACACACACATACACACTCACTATACGTGACCTCACTTTGTCTCTGTCTCTCGTGAAGATGCGGACGTCTTCACCATCCGCCACACGTCCACCGGACAGTGCCTGATCGCAGAGGGCGCCACCGGGCTCGGCCTGGGGCCCTGCCCCTCCACCCTCATCTCCACCATCCCCGAGGTCTGGAAGTGGGGGTCCGGCCACCGCCTCTTCCACGTGCCCACGGCCCGGTGCCTGGGCCTGAGTGTGCGCTCCAAGGTCCTGGGCCTGTTCCCCTGCGGCTCCCAGGGGCCCGAGGGCACGCTCCGCTGGCACTGCCAGGAAGGGCTCCTGCTCACAGCCCACCAGATGGGCCTGGCGGTCAACGGGGGCAAGGTGGTGGCCCAGCAGGAAGCCACCGACACGTGGACCGCAGGCGAGAGTCCAGACAGCCTGTGCCGGCGGGCGTACCGCGGTGAGTACAGAGAACTGAGCGGGGCCACGGCTAAAGGGATAGTGCTTACTGAGTGGGCCAACCACGACCTACAAACCCTTTTTTTACCTGTGTGCAAAATGATGTGAACTCTGGTCTACAACCCCCCCCATCGCTTTTTTCGTGTGGTTGCAATACATTTTCAGCAGTCTAATAGCAGTTGATTCATGCTAACCACAGCATGGCTCATCCTTCAGATTAGGGGAGCTACAACTGTCTTGTCTGTCAACGGAACTTTTTATTTTCCATCGCTCTGATAAAAAATAGATCAAGTCAATTTGACCTTTTTAGTATCGGAGACCTGTATATTCTGCTGAGCGTCTGTGACGTTTATATTTAGTACAGGGTTTGAAAGCGTCGTATATTGTCCCTGGGTTTCAGCGAGTTCATCAGGTCCTTTAATAGTCGTCTGTTTGATATGGATTCCATTCGGACAGCCTGTTTTATCGCCGTCAAGATAAAGTAGCCATTTTTTGTTTTGCTTTTTCAAACCCTAACCATCAAGGACAATTTAAGATTATATCAAGGTTGTCTTGATACAGCTATCTTGTGGGTTCTATATTGAACTCATCACATTGTTATAATGTGGCTTTACTGTTACTAGTCACATTCAATTATTTGCTTCCTTGCTAGGGCTGCTTCTTGTTTTCAATCTTAGCTTTGAGGAACAGCGTCAGCTTGTGATTTACAGTCAATGTAAATCCCCTAATGTTTATGTGCAACTTCATTTTTAAACTTGAGCACGGCCAGCACCCTCAGAATCTCTCTGTGGCCCTCTTCACAGAGCGATAAGTCCTGATGGAGCTAATACAGTCCTTAATGAAGTTATACGCCAATCAAGAGGAAATGCGTGGTTTCCCCTCCTTCATAAGGAGCTGTTAATCTACAGTCGCCGTGTAATTATCAAGCAATTACGCAAGTCTGTATGAATGAAGCACCGTTTACACGCCTTGAATTGACTTCATTTAGGAACGGTGGAAGACACAAAGGAAATAATCCAAAAGATAATGGAAGCATCTGTCTTCTTTCTCTTTCTCTCGTTCTTCCTCTCTCTTTCTCACTCTTTCCTTCTCTTTCTCTTTCTCTCTCTTTCCTCCTTCTCTTTCTCTCGCTCTCTCTCCATCACTTTCTCTTTCTCTCACTCCAGAATAAACACGTTGGCTTAATCTGCAATGGAAATGGTTCACATTGCCAAAGCACAAAACAATTATATCAAATAGAAAATGAAACTGTCCAGAAAAACATTTGAAACAAAATCCCCCCACCTCTCTCTCTCTCTCTCTCTCCCTCCCCAGTTGTCCATACTAGTGGAGGTAACTCTGTCGGCGCTCCCTGTGAGTTCCCCTTCCTGGCCGATGGAATCTGGCACCACCGCTGTCTGCCCGAGGCCGACTCCAATGGGACCTTCTGGTGCTCCACCACCTCCGACTACGACCTGGACCGCCAGAGGGGCCGCTGTCTATTACCTGGCATGTGATGCTTTTTAATGTTTTTTACGTTGTTCTTTTCTTTAGGGCAGTGACCGAACCAGACTGCCGTTTGGGTTGAGAGGAGGGTGAGGAAGGAAGGGTGGGGAAGGAAATGGAACTCGTCAAGCAGCAGTTTACTGTTTATGTCAATTATGTTTTGCGAAAGGTACTAGAATTACTATTTAATTTATATATGGGGCTTGATCTGTGTTTTTATCACAAGACGTTGACTATAAACACACTCGCAGGTCAGTAGACGTAGTAAATTCAGTCGCACCTTGTAACGGAGAACCAATGAAAGCATTGAAATGCTTGGAGGTTTATTACTTTCTTGTGTGCTGCTCGGTACACACAAAAAAAAAAGGAAATGCAACCTTCGTTTCGGTTTCGCCAGTGTGTTTCAGTTTGGTTACTTCAAGTAAAAAAAGTGAACAACTATGCTTACATAGGTTGTCTGCACTGTAGACAAACAAAGGTTTTTGTGCGTTTGAACCCCCTGTCTTTTTGTACCCCTCCCTACAGAGGAAGGCTGTGGGGCCCTCTTCACTGAAGCGGAGGCTGGGGTCTGCTACCAGTTTGTGTCCAGCGTGGCCGTGACCTGGCAGCAGGCACTGGACTCCTGCCGCAGCCAGGGAGCGGACCTGCTCAGCCTGGGGGCACCGGAGGACCTCTCCTCCCCCACCTGTAAGCCTGACCCCCGCCACACACACACACTCACACACACACACACACACGCACACTCACACTCACACTCACACTCACACTCACACACGGATGCATGCACGCACACACACATGCATACACACATGATCACTGGCACACACATCACACACACATACCAGATCAATATTGTAAATTAGAAACTGTTGTTCATATTTTATCTGGTAAAATAAAGGTAAAATAAAAAAAGCACTCCCACAGGCACATACCAGGGTGCGTTCTCTCTATCCTTTGTCTGTTCCTCTCTGTGTCTGTCTCTGTCTCTCTTCCTGTCTCACTTCCTGCCACTCTCTTCTTGGCTCGTTCCATCCCATCCCGTCAGTGTCTCGCTCTCCCTCCATCTCTTCTGATCTTTTGTTACCTTGAGTTTTCCATTTCTTCTCCCTCTCCCCCCACCCCCCCCACCCCCCTGCTCTCCTCTGGCGTTCCAGGGCGTTATTAGTGTGTGTGTGTGTTCAGCTCTCTGCAGGGTGTGCATGTGCCCCAGTTAGAGCTACTTCCTGTGTGTGTGTGTGTGTGTGTGTGTGTGTGTGTGTGTGTGTGTGTGTGGGGAGGGTTGTTTACAAGAAGCCAGACCATAACTTGGCAGTGTGCGCTCGGTTTGGTGCAAATCGCTCCCAACGTCATACGGAGTTATCATAGTCCTCATGAATATTAACGTCGCTGTAAAACGCTGATCACTGCATGTGTTCAATGATTGTACACAACAACAACAGATGGAGGAAGGATTGAGGCAGAACATAGAGGAGCAAGAACATATACTGTAACATGAATAAACAGGATTTTGATATCAAGCAGTATGTGAAAAGTAGTATTGGCCATCCCAGGTTCCTGAGGCCCCACGTTTTATCTCATTCACCCAGAAATCACCATAGCAACAGGAATTACTTCTCATCAGTATCTTTTTCTCCTCTCTGTGCCTCTCAACTTACCTGTTTGTTCGTTTGTTTGTGTGTGTGTGTGTGTGTGTGTGGGTTCATGTGTGTGTGTGTGTGTGTGCTCCAGTCGTGGCAGGCCTGTCAGGGATGCCAGAGAAGATGTGGATGGGCCTCCACCAGCTGGACACCAGCCAGGGGTGGCAGTGGTCCGACGGCCGCCCTATGGCCTTTGTTCGCTGGGAAGAAGGTAGGAGACGCACCCCCTCCCACCCACCATGGATGTAGCTGAAACAACACAGCTGAAATGGACACACTGCCGTGTCCATATATTTCTGAAGCACATTGACAAAAAGACATCCAGTGTGGATCAAAACTACATCTAGGGTACATGAGCAACGTTCACCACGTTTTACAGCCGGAAACCAGAATGACGGCGTGCAAAGGCAGATTGACAGCGGTTGTGTAAAGTTTGCGGTGTTGGTTTCGTATTCTTCACCAACGCGTCTCCGCACTGCGTCAAACACCAACGCCAAACTTCTCCTTTCCATTGTTAAGGGGGGTACACACATAACGATAATCGAGCTGATTTTGCGCCGATTTTACCCCTTCCCGACCACGGAAGATTATCTTCTGTCTTATAAGATTATCCTATACGATTATCCTGTGGTCTGTG
>JAOTIX010000030.1:2802757-2813264 GCA_027123715.1 Gaidropsarus macrophthalmus
GAGGACAGGGGGGCGGAGGGGCGGCCGTGTCGGAGCGCCGGCCGTGGGGGAAGGAGCCGTGCCAGGTGGAGGAGGAGGGGAGGGGAGGGGAGGGGGGAGACGGGCACACCGTGGCCTCCTGGTGGGCGGGCCGCAGGCCGGAGGAGGTGCGGAGGGAGCGTGCGGACGTCTGGTAGGAGGAAGAGGAGGAGGAGGGGAGGTGGCAGCAGCCCAGGGAGCTCTCCCTGGCCATCGAGGAGGAGGAGGAGGAGGTGGAGGAGTAGAGGGTCTCCTTGGGCCGTGCTCCCTGAGCGTAGGAGGAGGTCAGCCTGTCTGAGGGGTCTGGAGGAGAAAGGTTAGGAGGTTACATCCGTCTGTGTGTCTCTGTGTGTGTGTGTGTGTGTGTGTGTCTGTGTCTGTGTGTCCCTACACAGCGAGGAGGAGGAGGAGGAGCTGGTGGTCCCAGAGCCGAGCACCCGGCGCACCGTCAGCTCCGACTGGAGCTCGGACTGGAGCCCCGCCCTCCGCTCCGCGTCCCGCCGGGCCGACAGGTAGCTGGACGAGGAAGACCACGAGGAGGTGGAGGAGGAGGAGGAGGGAGGCCGTGAGGAGGAGGAGGAGAGACCGGAGGAGAGACCAGAGGAGAGACCGGAGGAGCGCCGCAGGGACACGTCCGACCACCTGTCCGTCCGCTTGTCACTCGGGTCTGGGGAGGGGCGGAGACCGGATCACGAATGGGCACCGCCACATCCAACCCATCTGCAGGCAGACCCGTGGTGCCGGTCGACAGGCGTATTATGGGAGGTTACCTGTGCTACTGGTGAACCTGCTGCTGTAGTACAGAGCGCGGGGCGTGGTGGAGGAGGAGGAAGAGGAGGAGGAGGAGGTGGGGGTGGTGGTGGTGGTCCGGGGGTACGCCGCCCGGCTGCTGTAGGACAGCTTGGCCCGCTTGGACTCGCCGTCGTCGGAGGCCAGGAGGCCGGAGTATGAGCCCAGGCGGCGCTCCGGGGCCATCTGGGTCGGCAGGAAGCACAGGGTCAGAGGTCAGTCCTTCAGCGGACGCTCGTACCCGCAGCCACTCAGATGGAGTTCAGTTACTGTTCAGCTTTAGGTTACAGACAGTGGGAGTCAAACCCAGAACCTTTTGGCTCTGGACCTTCAGTTCAAATACGATGTTTTTGTTACATTTAGTTATTAGCCATGTTGTTATATTAGTATATAGTAGTATGTAATAGTATGTAGTAGTGCATGTTTTGTGAATTCTACACAGTATATTTAGTGTTATTCCCATCCCATAAAAGTATTAGCATAGTGGTAATCATGTTAACCACATACTCTGCATCAGTCAGCAACTGAATGAAACTACCCCTAACAATCCCTTCTCCCTCCACCCCCCTCCCCCGCTGCCAGCCTACCACCTTGTCCTGGCTGCAGAGTGTGGAGCTGGTCCGTGGTAGGGCGTAGGACGTGGACGACGAGGGCACCTTCCAGCTGGGGGCGCGGCTGTCTGAGAGAGAGCTCCCACCGCCGTACTCTCTGCTGGAGCTCAGGTACCGCGAGGCCTGACACACAGACACAGTGGAGTTCATTATTAACAACGCTAAGGCCAGCTTTGATAGGTTCAAACAGGGGATAAATCAGAGGAGATTATAGTATTGCGGGTGTTTTTTTAAACAGGTAATATTGGTTGAAGCATTTCATCAATAACCCATGTTCCCTTTAACCCATGTTCCCTTTGACCGAAACATCCATGCACACAGCGAAGAGCTGAAAGGTCTGACATTATAATAGTGCATTACTTTCATATATCCTACTAGCCTTATGATCTGACGCCTATAGCTACTCAGCTCGGTTGTTTTTAGAAACTAGGTCAGACGCACATTATTTGGGGGAACGACTCCAATTTGGAATGCCCTCTGTCTCACCGCCTCTGCACGTCGCTCTGGGTGACATGGTGCTGCTAAGCTATCAGAGGAAGAGGAACAGCGGCTATACAAGCATGTCGCAGGCCTGCATTACATAGTGTCATCAACACATGCACCTCAGAGCGGTCTCTTCTGGAAGCTGGAAGCTTCTGGAACCAGGGAGGTGGCCAGTAACACTAAATATAAACACACACGCACGCCTGTCCTATTAAAAGCTTTCCTAACGTGTTGCTGGGCCACCGCGGAGGAGTGGGGGGGGGGAGGGAGGAGGAGTCTCTGGAATGTTCTGACTGGAAGCCTCTGGAGGTGGGGGGGGGGGGTGGATGCTGGGCCGACCAGTTAACGGGATGTAGGGCCCTTCAGTGCAATTACAGTCAAAGGGGGCTGGGGCTTCACAAGTACACATTTACCCCCCACCCCCCCCGACAAGCAAGGACAGTGCAGAGAGTCCTGGAGGGGGACACATGACACAGAGCCCCACTTCCTGCTTCAGTGGGCTGTTAGGCAGCATGGCCTCTTGGGCACACAAGATGGCAGCAACAGAGATATTTTTTGGGCAGTTTATACTAAAATGGGGGCAGGCATCAAACAATGATAAATGGATGATATATTTATAAATAAATCATTTATAAAAAAGGCACAGGCCATTAATTCAGTGTGTTGCTTTCAGCCAACAAGGATTTCTAAAAGTTTGTCTTCGCTGCAAAACCCCTAAAAATATCCCCTGAAAAAAAAAAAAAAGGCAGAGCAGAGAGTCACTGCTTCAAAAAAGGAACTATAAACGGCTACCAAACATTCTTCCTTCTTACAAAACCGGAGATTCATCTTGACCCCATTCTGTATCTGCTCCTTCAAAATAAAACAAGCCAGTGGCACACACTGGGGACATCTGCAATCTTTTGTTTTATATCAAGGCAGATTAAGCGAAAGTTCCCCACTGTGCGCCAACCCCGTTTCCATCTGAAGGGGACACGCCGGGGGTCTGTAGGGTGAGATGTACTGTATTCACCCCAGACCGCCAGAGCCTTCAACAGAGTCCACCACCCCCTACCTTGAAGTCCGGCTCAGGTTTGACCGATGTGGAGGAGCGAGGGAAGCGTTCATTGCTCAGCAACCTCTCTCGCCCATACAGCCTGCTGGAGCCCAGCGAGGAAGAGGAGGCCGAGTAGGAGGAAGGAGTGGTGTAGGACGACCGGGAGCCCGACTTGGAGAAGGGGAGTCGGCCGGACTTGGAATCCATAGCGGCTGCTCAGCTGGAGGAGAAGACACAGGGACCCACATGTTAAAGGGTAAGTATGAAGAGAGATGGCTACCATCTAGTGGTTAAACCTCATTGATTAAGAGCTGTTGTATAACTGAAGATATTAAATAAAAAATCCAAAATATAATTTTGAGGTTGGTAGTTTTGAAATGATTAGATTCATCACAGAGTTTGGTCTTGTTTTAACAACAGAGCTCAAGTGTAGTGCTGAAGTGCAGACTGAATCATGTTGCCAGTAAGGTAAACAAGAGCTTCTCTTGTTGACACATGCATCAGAGGCTGGCTTGCTGGTCGCCATTGCAATGCATTACAACATCACTGGTGCCACTGACAACATTACGTGGGTTTGGTGCATTTTTTATACTTCCTGTTGACAAAACACAACCGAGAAAAACAGCATGTGGCACTACGAGTGCTTTGCCAAGTCGACATGAAGAAGCCACAGAACTTCCAGATCACCGTGGCCTTAGCGCAGCGAGGGGGACTAAAAATAATCTGCGTTTGCTGAGCCAGCCCAGGGTGTCTGTGCTGGCCATCATCTGCCTGAGCCCCAGACCGCCTCTGGGTGAGATGAACCGACGTGACATTTACAACACACCAAGCGAGTAGGGCTTCCTGTGAACAGCTTGGATACACGCAGATGGTGCTATAGGACCACCAGTAGCAAGACTACTGATCTAGGACCACCAGCAGTGTCATACTGACTAGTCCAATAAGAGTAGCTTAGGGCCGGTGGTAGAAACATTACTGTAGGACCTCATCATTCGAAATACTAAATACTCTGAGGAACAGTACTCTAGAACCAGTTGTACTCCTAGTATTTTTAGAAACTATTACTGTAGGACCCCCAGTGTCCGCCCATGCTAGCCAAGTATCCTACTTACTTCTCATCATGCAGTGCCAAAATAGCGTTTAGAGACATCTCTGATACCAAGACCCAGTCTACACCTGCCTACAGTGAGGTCTGAGGTGGAGGCATCTGTCCAATGCACTTTAAAAAAAGGTTGCAAACCATTTGCATTGCAGTGTGGGAAAAGTGTGCAAACATTTTGTAAAGGCCTGGAAAGCTTTTTTTATCCCTTAGACATAACCGGTCTAAAGCCAGTCAGGCAGCTTTCAGTGCAGTTCAGGGAGTCAGTCTGTCCTCTGTAAGCAGGGCCTACACCCTGAACCACGATGGGGCCCTCCTGGCTGCCAAGGCACATTCTCAGAGCACACCCACCAACCAAACACAGCCTCCCCCAATATAAAGATATGCTGAATTGTGAAGCCCATTGCTAAATATGACAAGAATACTGAATTGGGGCAACAATAGGTATCCAAAGATACTCTGAATACCTTCACAGCTACCTTCACATCTTTGTCAGTTGTCAGTAACAGAATGACCTGCCCCACCGGTTGTAGGTCTTTATACGCGGTACAAAAAAATAAATGAAAGCATGATGGATCCTTGTCTACATGATAAGAATGTTTTGCAGTGACATGGTCTCAAGAAGTAAATTCATAAAATGGTATGCAAATTCTTAACATTATGCTAAACTAGTGGTGCACGGGGGGAAAAAAAGCACATTTTACAACACCTTCAGTAGTTCACCCGTCGACGTCATATCCATTTTGAGATTGAAACGGTCGATTGACGGATGCTGAGCACCTGCGTTGTCGAGCGAGCACGCTTTGCTCTGCTTCAGTCAATCAGTCTCAAAAAGGGTATGACGTCGACGGGTGATCTGTACACTTTCAAAGTTGTCAATGCCTGTTTTATATGTTAAGATCCTCATTATACTATTAAATAAGTGTCAGGCTACTTCTAGCTTTGTAAGTTGTTTAAAAAAGCGATTTCTTTTTGACACGACTCGATGCCCCTAAGCGCTAACGTAGTAGCATTTGTGGAATCGGATAAAAACAGCCAACTTAGCTTCGCGTCGTATAGGATTTATTTTGCGCTATAGCAAACGTTCGACCTCGTTATCAATACTAAACATATCCCAGAACCATTTTACACCGGAGTTGCCCTTTAAGTTACAAGGCAACTTGTAGCAAATCGTAAATCCTTGGTTGTGGTTTTGAAAACGCAGAACCAATGATCAGGTCACTATGCAAGTAACCCGTGTATAAAAAGCATCCAAAGGCAACATTACAGTCCCATTAAGTACGGTTCACGGTGGGTCAGTTACTTATGCATATCAAGCATCAAAAGGCAACATTATCCACCCGATGCACAACACAAAGGAAGCCAGCGGCCTCTGCAAGTACAGGACCGTTCATAACACAACACAGTACAGACGGGGCTGTCGGTAGACTGTTGTGACCAAACAAGGAGACGGGAGATGTCAGCACATGTTTATTGGAGGAGACACCGAAATAACATTCGTGGTGGTGGTTGGTTGCAGATCGAAATTAAATAATGTCCTAATGCTATTAAGGTTAAACCAAGTGCAGTGGGAATATAACATATTAAGGCTGTCATCCACGGATCCGGAACATGAGACGAAGAGTACATGTACATTTATATAATACACTTAATTATCATACACGTTTAGCGACTGAGGTCCTTCGGTGACTGTAGACCAACGTAGAAATAGTCTCACTAACGTTGTGTTGTCTGAGCAGGCCTCGACCTAATAACGTCTTAATATGAGGTCGACAGATCCCGCCCCGCCTGGGTACATCAACCCGTGTGTGTTATCCGGGTGACAAGAAAGGCGAAACGGTTATTAGTTGTTTTGTGAGCTGCTTACCTTTCGGTTTATTTCAGTCTCCGTGGCATACAGCGCTCCTGGTGCTGCTGCTGTGCTTGTGTATGTGTATTGTCGGAGAAGGTCATGTGATTTATAGTGTAGAATCCCCATGACCCGGACACAAGACCCCGTGGGCGGGGCGTATGGGAGGATCACGTGAGGGATTTTGTCAAATGAAAATATGCTGGATCATTGCTGCATTGGAGTCGTATCGGAATTATGAACTCCCAATGTGTAAGTAACTTTCACGCCAACGTGTTTACTCTAGGAAAGGTGGTACACTACACACAAGTGTGTATGTGACTCGATAATAGCTCACTATAAGGTATGCACAATTGGACCCCACCATTTCGCGCCATTCAAAGAAAGAACATTTAATTTAACCAAGGTTTGATCAATCATCACTGTTTTGACAGATCGATAAACAAATGGAAGCAGTGCCATTCAACGGGTGGTCTCCATGCCCATCATTTTCCAACGTGGACACTAGAAGAACATTTAAAGGGAATATTTCCACAATATATGCATCATTATGAATTATATTTGTAATGTAAAATCGAATTTTTACATTACGTTCTATCCCATGTGACTTGAATGAGGCACAGAAGTAGCTTTTTCCAACCAATCATGCCCCGTTCTTGTTTTGATGGGCAGGTGCCTTCAATTGCAAATAAAAAAATGCTTTACATTTGGATAAAAGTATATACACTTTTCTTCCACTCATATACTTTGTACTCATTTTGATAATCATGATTATTATTATCATCATTATATTATTATTATTATTATTATTATTGTTATTAATAATAATAATAATAATTATTAAAAATTAATAATAATAACAATAACAATATAAATAATGATCTTGTTATTAATATGAATATGATGTTTAATCAGATACTACAAAACCATAATGTTATCGAACATAATTAGCGACAATGCATAACCATGGATGCATATCAATATAAAACCGTGATTATTACATTTACATATATCTTGTAAATGTTTCATGGAAACACTACGTACCAGGTTGTTTATGCTGGTAGTATGCAGAATAATGTATATTAATAATAATATATTATGTCAGTGTACTGTTAATATTGATATTTAGAACCACAGTCGAAATAAGACAAAATAAGACATAAGTACAAAAAGTGTGTTGTTGTGTTGTACACTTCACAGAGCGTTCCTTCTCATTAGCCCTTCACCTGTGTGCTCTGATTTGTATGCTCTTCAAGATTCAAGATTCAAGATGGTTTTATTGTCATATGCAATTACAGAGCAATCGTTGGCAATGGAATTCTTTAGTCCTGGGCTCCTCCAACAGTGCAATATAAGAACAAACCAGACGACCATGGCTGCCAACAACACTCTTCCTCAACGAGACCTTCACCGCTTAGTACCTTTTTTATTATATCACTATTGGTGGAAAGGGTTTGTATATTTGGGATTCAGTTTAACCCTTTATTGACTTACTTTTAAAGCAGCACATGGTTTTAGTCATTTGGTTTTCGTTACCATGGTTTTAATGTTAATTTGTTAATGATGTCTAACGTGTCTTAGTGGTGATCCTCTGTAGTAGTTTTAATGTTGTCTTGTTAGTTATGATTGTGATTTTGATATGTGTTGTGACTGACCTGATTTATGGGGGCCTCCATTTGGACCCCATCTGATGATTGTATGCTCACTAGTTGGATCTGCTCAGTACTCTGGGAACCCTGGCAAATACCATAGGGAAGCTGGCAATTTGAAGTAGTGTTGGATTGTGCACTGCACCTCACTAGGAGGAGCTGGGTCAACAGTCTGATGCTCCGTCCTCTTGAGTCGTAGGGTCATCTGGTTAAAGTCTCCCACCATCTGGAGGTTGGTAGACCTCAGGTGTACCTCACCTGTCCAAACTACAGAATGACCACAGGGTGTGGTCAATGGCCCCTGTAAGGGCCAGTGTTAACTGGAAAATGTAGTGTAAAGGTGCCTAAAGGCCAGCCCCAGTTTCACTTCTCCCCAAAGCGTGAAGGTCTAAAAGTCGATGATCTAGCCGTCTGGAATCTGATACGGATAGGGCTAGTCTGATCCGAGATCCCTGGTCTGAGGTCCCGGTTATGGTACGAGGGCTTCCTCATCCAATCCTTTCAAGCTTGACATGCAGGTGACCACTTGACTTGCTCTCTTGCACATTACAGAATCCCTCCTGAACCTCAGAACTTTCTGCAACCGTCTCTCAAGTATTAACGTTCAGTCAATTTAATTGACTGATTAAATTGACTCCAGCACAAAACTAGGACTCTTTCGGAGAAGGTTTTGAATCATGAATTAATCAGCAACAGAAGAAAACCTACCGCACCAGGACCAGTGAGCCACAGGACCAAAACCTTGCCGGACCAGTGGCCATTCAGACCAGAAACGTGTCGGACCTGGAAATGTACATGATTCTCTTGGACCAATAGTTTGCATTGTTATGTTGGTTTTGCTACAACCGAGTAAAATTTAAGTGTTTGAAAATAGTCTGCAAAATTCCATTTGCTTCCGGTGCAAGTTCTTGACCTTGTAGTGTAAGGAGTCGAATGCGTCTGAGGTGACTCGTGTGTTGCATTTCTAGCTTGTCCTTGTGTATAATCTCCTACACTAGAACTAAGAATTGGTCTGGAACTTTTTCTGCTTGTCACAAGAGTTGCCTGAATACTTATCCTGAACTGATTATCTTCAGATTATCTATCACCAGAGAAATGGTTTAAGGGAAAATTGTGATCTGTGTATGTTATACAACTATTTAGCCCAAGCACTTGAACTTGGTTCTTAATCTTTTCCCTGCTAATGTAATTCTGCTATGCTGTTGCGTCTTTATTTTTTTTATTTTCAAAAGGGGGACAGAAGGTGTCTTTACAACACTGTCATCTGCAACAAGCAGGTAGCCATCTTCGCACCACTTCTATAGGTTGACGTCATGATTAAAAAGAAACCCCGTTTACCCCACTAGGGGGCAGAGCCGCTCAGTGTTCAGCCAGACCACCACTGAAGGGCGAAGGCTGTGCCAGCCGCTCTATTATTAGCCCTCCATAACACGATGTTTGTTTATTTAGGGAGGTAATTAAACACTATTTCAACAGGTGTAATTAGATTGATGACGATAATTGATTTAGAAAATCCATTGACTAGGCCATCATCAAACCCAGTGCAAGATTATCGACATGAATATATTGTTTCCGATGTATATATTTAAAGTTGGATCACCTCAAGACGCTAGTATAGATATTTCAAGATTTAAAATCCCATATTCGATTCAATTCATATAAATTGCCAGTGTAGTCTGTATAATGTAGCCTACCTGCAACACTGGAGTGTTGTTTAGTGGTTTGGGATGCAGGAGGGACAGCAGATGCATATTAATGTGAAGGTCAACAAGACGCTGGTCGTCATGCTAACCTAACACTCCCCGCAGACACAACAACAATCCAATACTAATCCTTTTATTAAAACCCTATAACAGTGACCTAAAGCAGGTATACAATTCATTTAAGCCATGCAGATCATATAGGGTCGAGAGAAAGAAAGAGAGAGAGAGAGAGAGAGAGAGAGAGAGAGGCGTGTAGCCTAATGGAGGAGGGCTGCAGATTAATTGCCGACATAAAAGGACACATGACCTAGAGAGACAAACGAGGAAGTATAGGAGGAGCGCTCCGTTCATCGGGAAAGGGAGGACAGAAGGAGAGGGAGGAAGGAGGAGGCTCCTGGTCTCCCAGTGCTGGTCCGTGGGCCAATCCCATTTGCTGGGGATGGCTGCCTGGGAAGCCGCATCCCGGGCCCCGCTCCTCCCCCGCGGGCCGCTGATTGGAGGATAATGAAGCATTCCTCTCTCGCTGCTGCTCATATGCTTGCCGTAGCAGAGGGGAGGGGAGTGGGGGGCGCATTTTCCATTGGAGTGGTGGTGGTGGTGGGGGGACGGGTGGCGGGGGAGGCTGGCTCTTTCAGCCGGGGCTTATGAGCATGTAACTTGAGATTTCACACAATGTCTTACTAGAAGCCCTTTCTCCTCTTGTGGTGTATAGTCCGTAGTAAATGGAGACTAAACTGTCCCTTTGAGACGGTCGTTCCTCCACAGGCCGACTTCATGAGTCCTGTTACTGAAACTACTAGTCCTGCCTATCTGTCAGGAGTCTTATCTCACTTATCACAATTGTAGACTCCATTCACATGCTTGATCAGGTGTTTTCTGCATTATCATAAAAAATTGGGGACAAATGACACTTGAACTGAGAAGTGTGGTTGTGTTGTGGTTTGGCTATTAACACCAAAATATTAATTAACCATAACCCTGATTGGATCTTGGTCTAAGGTTTTAAATGATTTAATGAGAGTTTTAGATGATAAGAATTTGTTATTTCTGTCGCCATGCTCTGTTTTAGAGCTCGGACAGAACAGACTAAGAATGTGTGCAGCTCCCTGTAATCACTAAGGAATGTCCGAGACCTTTCTGCTGTTCCTTCACCAGACCCTCAGTTTCCCACGAGTCGTCCAGGTCTTGAGAATCTCTTGCTCTCTCTCTCTCTCTCTCTCTCTCTCTCTCTCTCTCTCTCTCTCTCTCTCTCTCTCTCTCTCTCTATCTC
>JAOTIX010000030.1:2944808-2957198 GCA_027123715.1 Gaidropsarus macrophthalmus
CACAGAGGAACCCTCACTAGAGGTATACTACAGGTCTATACACAGAGGAACCCTCACTAGAGGTATACTACAGGTCTATACACAGAGGAACCCTTACTAGAGGTATACTACAGGTCTATACACAGAGGAACCCTCACTAGAGGTATACTACACGTCTCTAAATAGAGGAACCCTCACTAGAGGTATACTACACGTCTCTAAATAGAGGAACCTAGCTAACCTAGTCAAGTGAACCCCTGGTTTGAGACTCAATATTTTGTGTTTAGCAGACACCTTAAGCCAAAGGGACTTACAGTGATTATAGCTACAGGGCCTACGGGGCTGGTATGGGTTATACGAATGGAATCAAAGCCAGGACCTGTCTGCTACCCCCTCACGTTATTCTTGGCCCGGACGTTGACGCCCGCCCTGATCAAGTCCTGCATCTTCTCCACCTCGTTCCTCTTGGCTGCGTCATGGAGGGCCTTCTCTGACAGCAGCACTGGAAACGACATGATGACAGCGATGATGTCATCAGCTTCTCCTTACGTTGGTGAGTAAAAAACATCCCCAGGAATCCTTTCAGGTTCATGTTGTCTCATGAGTTAAGACTGAAGATGAATATCTAAGGGGCTGATTTTAAATCAGTGACATTGGTTTATCTCAAATATTCAAACAATATACAATTATTTTTCGGAGCATTTAATGAACCACCATAAGGCATATGGTTGACCATAGCTGATTTGTCAGTGTGAATTCAGTTACAGTCAACACATCTGGCAATAAATGATATTCATATCTAAACTACCTTATTGATGTGTTTGCTGCAGATAGTGTTATGGTACAATACATTATCCAAAACGTTGGGCAGTAGGCCTACAGATTGAACAGTTCAATTACTAAACAGTACAGTCTAGTCCATGGTGTTTTCATTGGTGGGTTGGTGACGTCGTCGTTGGTGGGTTGGTGACGACGTTGGTGACGAACACATAACAACTACCACGACATCCTGCTACCAAAGTTTGTTCGACCGCCAGACGGTGACAAAAATACAAACACATGCTTGCGTCCTTTACAGCTGGTCAACTGCAGTGCACTAACGTAGACCCTAATTGTAGCAAAATAATACTAATAAAATAATAATACTTTATATTCGAAAACATCATATAATTATGTTAATTAAGAACATAATGTACACATTAAAACAAATAACCACTGAGCACTTGGCCGGCATCAAGCTCAATGGGACATATAGTCCTATTGAATAGTCCTGTATAGATATGTGTCATTTGCGTGTGAACATGTTAATCAATTAAACAATTAGGTTTCTGTTTAATCATTTGCACTCGGAATATGAATAAGAAAGATCACCAAATGTCGGTTGTCTTCATAATATTAGCAGTAAGTCAGCACATCAATGGGAACGCGTAATTTGCTGAACATAACGACAATGATTTCCACAAAAACAAGGGTATCAAGAGTTAACACCATGTATAAACCTTCATAATCTGCATCTCACATTGTCAAACCCTGAACAGGTTGAGCATTCTCGTCCAGCTGTTCTCTAGCATGTCCCCGCTTATCAAAACACAGATCAATAACACATTCTCTGCTGACACTTACACGTATCGTCCTCCGAAACCAGGTCATCCTCCATGCTTATAGGCTCTTATAAACAAGTCAATCTGCACATGCTTTAGTGTTGACGGCGCGCAGGCGCTGGGTCTCCTATAGTGAATACAGCAGAGACAGGGCTGTGTTCCAGCCAGTAACATCCGGGTGAGCTGCCAAGAGGAAAGCAGCCCAGCCTTTATCTGTCAGGACAATCTAGGTCAAAACACACTGGTACTTCCATCATTAGTGCACACAATAAGTACAACACGTGTAGGCCGATACAGTATATGCAGAGAAGGATATAGGGCCAAAGGCAGAATATAATACAACTGTTTTTATGGAGAGATAATGATTTGCATTTTTTGGTAAGTCATAATTTAATTATTGAAATTAAACGAATGTAGTCTTATACATCGGAAAAGCCTGTCTTTAAGCCTTCCCTCCCACTCGTTCATATAAGTTATATATGACACACACACACACACACACACACACACACACACACACACACACACACACACACAAACGGGTCTGACTCAGTGTGACTCAAAAATATTCCCTTATGATCAACAGGGAAAGTTATAAAAAGCCCAATATTTAGGCACACACACACATCAACAAACACACGCACACCACAGACACACGAAAATCTTGTCGAAGTCAAAATGATTACGGCACCTATTGGTCCAAAATGAAAATGAGAGAGAGCCGAATGTCAGTTAATAAAATGTGCACATTTATTTTTATTTTCATGTACATTTGTGTTAAATTGATTGACAAAGATGAACGAGAAAAGATGCCAAATACTAGAAAGAAAGGCCTATTAACACGCATATGGGTGATCATAAGACAACACAATGGTTTTCAGCATCACAGGTTCTATTCTGTTCATTAATAACTTAATATGGAATTATTTATTTAATAATGTACAGTTTCATAATAGCACTAGTTTTACCCATACACAACCATCCTTTCACAGGAAATTACTCTATAGTCAAATCTCCAAGACGTTTTAGTTGGTGTCATCTATGCTAACTGAATGTAAATATATCATTAAGATCCTCAACAAGTCATGGCATGAACCCGCCTGCATCAGTACTAAAGGCAGCACATGTTTCCTTTAACACTTTCACCTTCTGACCAAGACACACACACACACACACACACACACACACACACACACACACACACACATGATGAGAAGCCAAATGTGAAATAACAGCCAAAAATACACAACATGATTAAAAGCTAGAAACTCTTCAGTCAAAGGCAGTTCTTTCCTCAATACTGTATGATGTAGAAACACACACTGTATACCTGACTAGATGAACCAGGAAGTGTTCAGTTCCTGTGTGAACAACATATTGTAGCCAGGGTGTTAGTTGCACCAGTGTTACCACTGGTTCAGATGTGACTTAGGTCTTCTACCTATGCCCTAAACATTCAACCTGCTTGGTTGCTTCTGCAATAATACCAAAATATATATTTGACTGCCTACTTTCAGTCATGGAAATTAACTGCCACAGAATAATGGCAAACATAACAGCAAAATAAAAGCAACCTTGAAGACTTAAAAAACTAAATGGTATGTGTCACAATTCTACCACTCCTTGGAAATTACAAAATAGATCTCCCTCTTCTCTTTCTCTGAAAGTGGTGTTGGCCCCTAACCAAGGCATTTCCCTTTCATTGGTGACAGGAAACGAGACACTCGCTGCAATCGGCAGCAATGTTTTAGTAATATAATGTCATTATTGAACTTGTGTTGATGTTGTAATTCATTGCATGTAAATAGTTGCAATTTACTTAGACCGGATTAACAACTCATTATGTTAAGAAAATATGTTTTGACTTGCCTGACTATGTACATTTCGGATTAAAGTGATCCAAAATTGCCATCTGCAATTTTTTGTATCTGTAAACCTGGGTAGATTATCATTTAAAATGATTCCCCTTGTAAAAGGAGGGATGTTTTAAAGTGCCCTATTTGTCATCGATCGGAAATTCATAAACCTTCCTCGAAGATGAAGGAGAAGCCATAGCGCAGAGGACATGGTGCCCCTCATCAACACGGTGCACCTCATCAACACAGTGCCCCACTAGCATGCCGGGAACGATACCGGTCACATTGTTAACACAAGAAATCAATAAGTGAATTCATTCGTTCACCAGCTACTCCTGTGGTTTCTGCTTTTCGGACATTTCGGCTGCTCCAAGGTCTTAGCCTCCCGAAGAAAGTGATTCGCCATCCTCAGTTTCTCCATGGCCTCTGCCAGTAAATCTTCTGGCATGTTTTTTCCGAGGCCCTCCTCCTGAGTCTGGGATGTGCAGCTGAGGAGCGCCTCTGCATGCTCCAACCCCAGAGCAATTTGCATCTCAAGGTTTTTGACCTCATTGAGACCATTCCCACTGTCTGTCTGAGAAATGTATTTGGACCGTGGCCTCTCCTCTGAAATGTTGGACAACAGATCTCCAGTAGAGGCCGACATGGATCTTAATTTGGGACTGAGTGGAATTTGGGGACGAGGGGTAAGAATCGGTGGCTTTGCACGGATTGGATTTATCTGCACACTTGACGCAACCTGAGAGCTGATGGTTCCTGGAGGAGCCGGATCACGGATCTGCTCCGGGTTGTTGTAATCCTCCACATCATCTTCACTAGTGTAAAACGAGTCTAACCCCACTTGGCTTCCCCTAAGTGCAAAAGTGGAGGAAGCCAAAGTGTCCTCGCTTCCAGAGTCCACGCTGTCGCCGTCAGAGTGACAAGTGCTGTGCTCTGATATCTCTTCTCTCCTCTCCGCAGGGAAGCTACAGTCCTTCTCGTCGGCTTCTGGTTCGCACACAGTAAGAACCACTGTTGGGACATCATTGTGAGACTCTGTGGTCGCTCCGGAAGTCTCCTCTACGTTGGCCGAGTCAGCTGCAGGTACTGAAGCCATTTCACTGGAGGAGCGGTCTTCATGGTGAGTAACTATGGTGTCGGTACTCACTGTTGCTGGATTTTCAGGCTGGGGTAGGTTTGAAGGAAAGGGAGGCTTTGGAGGAGCCAATTTTAAAGGCTTTTTCTTCAGGGGTAGCATTGGGGTGAGGTTCTTCCTGGTGGAGTCTAACAAAGGGGAGGCTAGGGATGGTGGCGTTGTCGACGTTTCAGATGGTTGCCCCTCAGCTGGACCCGGGGTAGCGTCTGATATCGGCTCAGGTGTTATCTCAAATACTTCGGGCTGTTCCTCAGCACTTTCTGAATTATCTTCCCCCTCTGGCTTCTGGACAGTGGGTAGGGATAAGGATGGTAGGGATGAGGATGGATCCATCTCACTCACTTTCTCTTCCGTTTCACTCGTGCCTTCACTCGTGCCTTCCAACAGTAAGGACGAGCCCTCCCGGTCTGGGTTCTTACTAGGCTTCTTAGGAGGTATGGTGGGAGGTCTGGTTTCCAGGGCAGGTGTTGGGACCAAGGCTCGGTTTTCCTTGGGGCTGCTCATGGGTTTGTTTGGAGGGGTCATTGGTGGATCGGTCTTTTCGCCTGGCTCCTCGACAGGATCCCGTTCAGACAGGCTGGGCTTCAGGTCCTTGGACGGAGGCTTCGGTGGCCCTGGGGCCGTCTGAAGGATCAGGGAAAACAGAACCCACTCGGTAAGCCAAAACACTTTGGTATGCTATGATAACATATGCACAATATACAACAATACGATACAAACCTTATCTGGGTCCGCCTGTGTGGAAGGCTTGTCCTCAGCTGCGGCAACAGCTTTACTATCTTTTGTTGGGGGCATGGGAGGTTTGAAGATTTTCTTCTTGGGTTCTGGTTCAACCACAGTCTGTGGCTCTTCCGGTTCCGGGGAGCCTGACCGCATTATCTTGGTGGCGTCGCTGGTCCCAGTGGGAGGCATGGGAGGTGATGGCCCCTTTTTCGGAGGGTCCTGGATCTCAACGTTGACGTAATGGTTGCCATTAGACAACGCAGAGTCCGGTACATCGAGATCCAGAGGCACATGACCTTCGGAAGAGAGGTTGGCTACCTGGAGGGTGAAGTATGTACAGTGATAAACGTTAGCGATAATGCAAAGCTGAACGCAATGGGAATAGGGTGAGGGATCAAAAACATGGTAAGAAATATGGAGATGCACGCTCAACAGCACAGGGACAGCACTCCCCCAAAGAAGACCAGGGAACACCGCACCCCTTTCATATGGATCCGGGTCGGCGGTCTCCTGGCACGGTTTCCCTTGGGCCTGGTCCGTGTCACATGGTCCAGGTTGTTGCCTTCATCAACTTTGACCTGAGCAAACAAAAACATACAGCATGTGTTCTACACTGAGCAGAATACAATTACTCTTTACAACTAAATGTTAAACATCAGGTGCGAATGACCAGCGGACTGCAAGGTTACAAGACGGGACGTTACCTCATCGAGGATTTTATTCTTGGCTCGACTGATGCCTTCACTCAGGGCCTTGATCCAGGAATCCTTCTCTTCTGGCGTCTGGACTTGAATCTTGATGTCATGAATCTGCAGAATAGATTTGTAAATAGCACATTTTGCTCTTCAGGAATTAACTTTATTTTAAATATGATTGACAATCTTGATATTTGTATGACTGCAGGGGGGGAAGACCATCTCCATTATTCTAATGATCCTGTTTTCATCCCGTTTCAGAATTTCATATTCTTTATGACGACAGTAGGGCAGGATGTTAGATATCTGGACGGAGTGATTGTTGCACAACCAACTGTCAGCAGGATTTCACACCAATAAGCATATCACATCAAACGGGCTGCTTGCCTGTATATCCCATTGCAGATCTTTGTCTATGTGGGATAACTTTCCCCCAGGCTCAGAGCCAATAGGCCAAGGCCATGGTTACCATGGAAAAAGCCCAGAGACGACTAAATAGTTTCACATCCAGGTCACTCCATTCACCCTCAAAGACATTCACTGACTACAAAATGCTCACAACATGGCTAGGGTTGCTGTAAGAAATAAAGTTATGATTTATCTAATTTAGGACTTGGTTTTACATGGCTTATCGGCACGCAGCATGCAGTAACACCTGTTGCGTCTCATCCATTTCAACTTAGAAAATGCACTAACAATATTGTATTGTTATATTTACAATAACCTTGTGGACTATTTATTGATCATTGTTATAAAGTATTATACATACATGTATGTATGTATGTATGTATGTACATGTATTTATAATACAAGTACATAAATACATTGGTTGGAATGAAGAGAAAAACATACTGTTAGCGACTAAACAACTACACTCCATTACTAGTTACCGTAATAGTTACCAGAGAAATCCCTAGAATAATTGGTTCAAAGTATATCTATTTTAGTAAAAATATAAAGAAAATATTTTTTTTTTATTGTACCCATGAAAGAACAAAATGCAAGTATCAATGCAACCAAGGTAATGTTATGTCTTCCTTGTGGCTCAGAGAGCTGGACTTCAGATAAGACATCAGAGCTCTCAGTCCTTTGAAAGGCCATCCGCTGCGACCCATGACCATGACTGTCCAAACAACCAGATAACACATTGTTCTCTTTATTCCTTTTTACTGTAAATGAGGCAAGGAAAAACCACATTGTGCGTGGTGTGGCTAGCTAGCTGAACACTCTCACATCAGTATTTCCATTCACTGCCAGGATCTTGTTATTACTAAGAGTTCTAGTGAAAGTACTAAGCCTGAGACATTATATATGTAATGTCATATGTGCCGTCATAATATAGGTTTATATAAATATATAGGGGACCGTCTCTCTACTGGTCACTGTGTTCAGCCCAGAGGAAACTGTGACACAAGGGAAGATTTGCCGGCTTTGTGTGTGTGTATGTGTGTGTACATACACACGTATGCAAGCACACACTCACACATACATGCTCGGGCATACACACACACACACACACACTAAAACTCACTCTCACACACACCCACAACATATTAGTGGGTTCAGCCGCCTCCCCCTCATGTGACATCTGCTCATAGGGGTGCTGGCAGGGCCTTCATTCCCTCATCTGTTTGTAATACTACACCAAATAACACAGAGTTATCCCTGCCGGCATCCTCTTAACTTTATTTTCCATACACACATATTTTTTGTCTTTTGAGAGAGATTACTTCCTTCCAAACGTGCCTGGTTGTCAAACACACATGTTCATCCATGTCTTCTCATTCCATTCAGAGACTCTGATGGTAGTTGGTTGGTTAGTGAAACACTGCAGACACACACTATACAGTGACCTATATTTTACTATTGATGTGTTGTTGCAGCTTGTTTGCTCTGCTGTGGTTGGGACCTCACTAGCTTGCTACTTGCTGTTTCCAGCAGGACAATAAACAAAGTGATGTGCTTAGTAACACTAGTAACAACACTGTGTTTTTGTGTTCCAGGTTCCTTTGTGAGTGGGACTGGAAAAGTAAATGTGAGGGTCTGTACTACCTATTAACAGTAAACACTTTTTGAAATTGACTTGATGATCCTTGCTCACCTTATTTGCACTCTTGGGTTCTCGTATCAATATTAATCTATTTTTCTTCTTGAAGACGCTCCTCAGCTCAAGGCATTTCTCAAAGTTCTCCAGGTCTAACCTCTGCAAGCATGTTTTCAAGCCCTGTAATGCAAAAATGAAAGTTAATATTGTTCAGTCACAAGTGAACCAGCATTGGTTTGAACAGATCTACTTTAGAAAGACCATCCAGTTTAAAGCGTGGTAGACAGAAAATCAAAAAACTAAAGCATTTCAATATATAGACTTTCAGAAAGATGGTTCAGTTGATCTGAAACTCAGAAGGCAATACTTCCTTATTTGTACTGTATTGTCATTTATATTAACAGTTAGTGAATACAGGTCACATTTCACAGTCACTTGGTATTTTCAATCATTGAAATGTATTCATCATATGAATCATTCCAAAAACAATTGTGATGACTAATCCCCCCCCCCCCCAAAAAAAAACCCCCCAAAACAATTTGCAGTTAACGGTGACAGTTGGCACAATATGCTCTCTGTGGCCTACCTCATCTTCATAGACAACCACTTCCGTCTTCTCCACGTGAATGTAGCGGTCTTTGTAGACTGAAATAAACCTGCCAGAGGCCTTCTTCACCCAGCCCGCCTTGCTGAGGAACCTGGCCTCCTTAGGCTTGGCGGGGTCTGCCTTCACACCCTGCATGGACACAGACCAGACACAGGACATGAGCGGCAGCCGTTACCCAGAGTTCAATGGTTTCAACCACGAGTCCATGAAGCCAGAAGTACAAACTAGCACAATATCACAGGTAGGTCGACTTGAGGAGATTCCCACTGGGAAATTACCTTACAAAACGAGTTGCCTCATCTGAGCTAGGGGTTGTTCAATGTTAAAACCAAACACATCCAAATTAGGAATTGTTTGTGTATAGTTATAATGTTGAACTGAAACTGCCCCCAATAAAAAAGGACACTAGTTCTCCGACAGAAGTAGTCAAAGCACAACACACACCACTACTTCCACATGTAGTGTTATCAGTGCAGTATCAAGTCAATAGGGTTTGAGGCCCCAACACAAGAGGATGATGAGTGTGCTCATTACAGTTCACAATCAAGTTCATATTATCTTCACTGTGGTGGATATGAACTCCTTAATTTCCCCTGAAAACACAATGGCTTTTTGTTTTAAGTTAAAGAGTTTGAACAGGAGCACAGCACAATTGCAAAACAAATACTATGATAACTATTACACGTTTCTGAAGTGCTGAAATTCACAATTGGGTTTTAGTAAAGACGTATCCAATATAACGTTAATCTACAGACGTCCTTGCAATACTTTATGATATATACTATGATATAACATGGTTATCGGGCACCTATACCAAGTATTGGTTAAACTTGAGACTTAAATGCACAACTATAGCTTCAGAAGGTATGATCGACAATTAACTACAGACCAAGCAAGGCTTGATGACCCCGAGAGTGAGGCGCTGACCCGACCAGTGGACAGAGAATGGTCCGCCTGTGTGTGTCTGTATCGGAGGAAATGCCACAGCATATCTTTTCAGCTGCTCATCCTAATGTTCCACTTTTACTGAGACAGTGCCCGGCTCAAGGCCTGGCTAGTCGGCCAAACAGGGGATTAGAATACTAAGTACAGATCGAGAGGAAAGAGACCGTTTTTAAGTGAGACTGACCTCAGTGGTACGGAGGACTATAAAGCTGGTGGTGTAGGTGTATGTGTTTCTCTCTCTCTCTCTTTCTCTTTCTCTCTTCGAGTGTGTGTGTCTCTCTCTCTCTCTCTCTCTTTCTATGTCTCCTTCTCACTGTCGCTCTCACATAGAGACGAGTTCATTGTAGGCAGATGGAGGCCAGTGACTATGTTTTCACGACTAACAGCTAAGTTGACCACGCAGCTCACAGAGGCGAGGCGAGCAGTTCTATAAAAATGTGCTGGTGATGGCCTCATACAGGAAATGTGCCTTTTCTGCATTCAGCAGACCACAAGTTCAACCCAAGCCATCGCACAATATACCTTATTAGGCCTTGACCTCAGTGGAAAATAATGTATTTTGGGCTTTTTTCATCTGAACAGTTCAAAATCTTTGCTTGCCAACTTTGGTCATCTAATTTAAAGGAACGCGCCACAGTTTTTCAATACTGAACTGTGTTCTTACCTGATCCTAGACGAGTTGATACATACGTCTCTTGCCTTTGGGCGTGTACTCGATCGCTCTGCGCAGTAATACCATCACTCCTAAAAAATCCTCTCCCCCTCTCACATCGGTCAATAGAGCCAACGTGACCTGCACAGCGTCGCCTGCATTACATGATAATACTGTGCAGACGTCAAAGTGCTCCCACCTCCCATGTGTTATTCCACCATACATTATAGTTATCCTTTTTATCTGCTTAGAAAATTGGCATGTTTCATTTTGTGTTGCCATACTTGGGTCGTTTAACTACTCACGTAACCGTATTTTAATAGGGAAAACGTGGAAGTGCCTGGTCGCTTCACCCGTTTGGGACCGTAGGAATGTAATGGGGCGAGCTAAATGCTAGCAATGTAGCGCTGCGCACCAGAGCAATCGATTGCACGCACGAAGGCGAGAGACATATGTATGAACTCATCTAGGATCAGGTAAGAACACAGTTCAGTATGGAAAAAGTATGCAATGTTGCAAAATATACAAATCATTTGACCCTCTAGGTACTTCCATCTTGTTCAAGATGTGAAGCAACATTTCTGCTCTGTGGAGCAGAAGGGGTCAAGCATAGGGGTCCACGAGGAGGAGGAGGAGCAGGAGGAGGACCAGAAGGAGGAGGAGGAGGAGGAGGAGGAGGAGGAGGAGGAATAATTCAGCGAGGGACACACCTCAACATGAATGTGTTTCTTATTAGTTCCAGGCTGGACATCTGGAACGAATCTGCTTGTTCTTCAGGCCCTGCCGGTCACGAGCTCACCTCACGACCCGCTGGAAACCAACACCCACTCTCTCTCGCTCGCCCATCCCTCCCCGGCCCATCCTCACGGCATCAAGGTCACTTCCTGTCCCTCGCTGAACCGATTGGACGGCAAAACAGGAAGGAATGGGAAGCGAATGGAAAGAGAAAGCAGAAGCATACCATGGAATGGAAACATCTGTTGGGTCCAACGGGCGTGAAAGCAGTGAGGACACGCACTCAGTTGTGACAGTGTATGGCCATATTTTTTCTCAATATAATGTATGATCAAATCTATCATAACAGATATGCTCATAGCCCTATCAATACCTCTGATAATAGACCAATCAAATTGAATTAGCTACAATGGTATGGGCTTTATTATCCGATAAAGACATATTGGGTGAAGATAATGCAAGACAGAATAACACATGATGACAAAGTTCCCCTTTATTAATACCATTGGGAAATGATGTTCTCTATAAAGTCAGAAGTGCCTCTCGGAGGTTGTTTCTGCTTTTTTTGGAGGATCTTCGCATCATGTCTCAACGATCCATGAGCCCAGAGCCCACACCAGCCCAACAAGTGAAGGGGCCCTCATGAGTCGTGAGGGCCCCTTACAATGCAAAGGCTCTGAGAATGCTTTGAGGGTCCTCTGCCCCGGACGGCTCGTATTAATAAACAATATAACACAAGATGTCGTGTGGCCCCGTGGAGCGATGCCGACGTTGGCTGTCGAGAGAGGGTTAATTGTTCGGGGGGCCTGGTGTATAATGTGCCTGTGTGTTTTCATCAGGCAGACAACGTCACGCATGCACTGTGGGTCAGGCGAGATGCATTGCAGAGAATGACTCACCCTATTGAGACAGGGATGGGAGCTCAAGAGGTTCTGGGTAAAAAAAAAAAAAAAAAAACAGGGCCAGAGGGGAAATAAATAGCAGAAGGAGCAGTGAGCGACTTCTCGCTGAAAGTCTCGGTGTCATTTTCATATACTTTCTACTTGGGAGCTTTCCTTAACCACTGTAGTACGAGAGTTTAGTTTACAGTTTAGGGGATAGAGATGACTTTAAGACAGAATTTAGGAGAGCACTTTCTTTCTTCATTCGAGATTGTGAGCGTGTGTGTTTGACCTCTTAGTGGTGTGTGTGTGTGTGCATATGTGTCTGTGTGCATATGTGTGTGTGTGTGTGTGTGTGTGTGGGTGTGGGTGTGTGCCAGTGCTTGTTTGTGTCATTTTATTTCTGTATCTTAAACTCACTTCCTCTTTAAGTTAACTCCACTTCCTGATTAATGATCCATATCAATTCCTGTGCTTTCAGTTGATCACTCAGTACACTGACTAAAGAACAAGTTAAAACCATAATTAGCCCCCCCC
>JAOTIX010000030.1:2981345-3001425 GCA_027123715.1 Gaidropsarus macrophthalmus
TGTGTGTGTGTGTGTGTGTGTGTGTGTGTGTGTGTGTGTGTGTGTGTGTGTGTGTGTGTGTGTGTGTGTGCGCGCATGTGCGTGTCAGGACATGGGCACAATCCATTCCTGGACGAGTCGAGTTCTTTTCCAGCGAAGGCTCCGACACCTCCATCCCAATACCTATAGTGGCCCTAAGGAACGTGGACGACTCCTACCCTCCGCAGAAGAAGTCCTTCATGATGCTCAAGTACATGCACGACCACTACCTGGACCAGTATGAGTGGTTCATGAGGGCAGACGACGACGTCTACATCAAGAGCGAGAGGCTGGAGGGCTTCCTGCGGAGCCTCAACAGCAGCGAGGCCATCTTCCTGGGCCAGACGGGCATGGGGGCCCGGGACGAGCTGGGCAAGCTGGCCCTGGAGCCGGGGGAGAACTTCTGCATGGGGGGGCCCGGGGTGATCATGAGCCGGGAGGTTTTACGGAGGATGGTGCCCCACATCCGGGAGTGCCTTCAGGAGATGTACACCACCCATGAGGACGTGGAGGTGGGCCGCTGTGTGCGCAGGTTCGCCGGCGTGCAGTGCGTCTGGTCCTACGAGGTAAGCCGCCACACCGAGGCCTTGTCTTTAATGAGGACGCCAGGCTGATTGTACATTAACGGGGACATCTCTGTAGTCGCATCGTTACTTTGTTATAACATGCCGTTGGGTCATACCTTCTTACTATTGTTTCTTCTGGTTAAGTTATACATCTTTTGTTTAATGAATGGAAGATCATTGTCAGCTCTTTGTACATGCTCATGTGAGCGCCACTGCATGCAAGATACATTGCCCCTAAAACCGCTGGTTGTTTCATCTTCATCTGAAGAACGATGCCCCTTTCAGCCCTTATACCTGTCGCTGTGATTTTAGTGCAACGTACCAACGCTGGAACAAGTCTACTCTGTCCGGCCTTCACTGCTGTGTGACGTTTCACCATGACACATTTCATGTTGTTTAGTCAGCAACATGCATAGCTATGTCATTTTCCACCAATAAAGAAAAGGGCATGAACCTTCATTTGCTTGGTTCAAAGGCTGCAGCTAATAGGCTTTGGGCTGCTGGAATGAGAGAGAACTGGCTCCCCATAGAGCCACCAGCACCTTTCATGCCTATATCCCCAGATCACGCTTTAACTAGCAGTTGATGCAAGGCTGAAATCGCACCCTTTGAGCGAGCGAGTTCTCCAGACAGAAACGGCACTTAACTTGGTGTGATTGAGACTGGATGTGTGATTGAGACTGTGTTGCGTGATTGAGACTGTTGCTTGTGGGTTGCAGGTTGATAAGATGACAGCTTGAGTGATTTTCCCCTGCTCTATTTTAAATTAAACGCTTTTATGAAATACTTCATTTTAGCTGCAGTTTTTCCCCCAGCTAATGTTTTCTGAGACATGTCAATACACGACCTTACCATATACGTTAGCCATCTCTTCTGGTTTACCTGCCCTGGGGAGGCAAGCCTTATTGAGAATAATGAGCCTTGTGATTTGTACGACGGTCCCTTGCCGTTTGTGTTGGAATTCCTACCTGCAGCGCTTCAGAACAACACTGGTAGACTACGGAGCGATTCCTCAGAGATGTAGGGAACTGTTCACATTGAAACAGATGATACTAAACATATCATAGATAACACCAAGATCATGTCTGATTTTTTTTTTATTATAACTTTATAACGTGGCAATTAATTCACCTAATTAAGATGACAATGAGCACACCATGGCCTACTTACCACACCCATGGAGTCTCTTTGTCCATATCATACTGTCCCCCTGGCTGTGTGTGGAATATCATATATAAAGCTGCAGTGACAGAGCAGCTCCATTAAAGCAGAAATCAGGCTGAACCATGATAATGATATTGCTTATGTGGGGGCTCCTTGACTTAATGCTGGGCTGAAATCATTCCAAATCCCTCCACCAAAATAGAAAATTATGGGGCCAAAAGAGCCGTTCATCCTCCCCATAGCATGTGCTAGGCCCATCCGAGCCAGTTGCTATGGTAGCAGAGTCTCTATCTGTGGTTGGCTTGTGACGATGGAGAGCTTTTGAAAACCCGTTTACCATTCGAGAAATTTTCTGCTCTCTCCACCACAACAAAGAGGAGCAGATTGGCCTAAAGAAACTGCTGTGCTGTTCTCGCTCGGTCGTATCCCAGCGCTCTGCCTGCATCCACACATCCATGGAAGCCAAGCTGTCTTGACTAAGGCTAGACGCTCGGTTAAAAGGCTCATTAGACACGAGATTGAAATGGAAATTCCCTGTGAATTGGGTATTTTGGTATTTAAAACGAAATCCATTATTCAAAATACAGTACATGTTTTTAATCCAGTGACAGGATTGTGCAGCAATGTACAAACGCAAATCTGCATGTTAGTATTTGTATTGTAATAATTCCAATGAATATGCAAATGTCCTGTAATATGACAAGCCAATTCTCTTGAAACTGACATTGCGGAAGAACCATTGAGTCAAACAGTTGATCACGCATGACGCGTATCCGAATGTGTTCACACCATACCATGAATGATAACGCTGAGGCTTCCCTGTTTGTGGTCGGGCGCACACAGTGTAGTCTATCTAGATGAGGCAGGCAGACCTGCTCATGCTCAAGCATGACACAGGAAATTGTGCACACAGTCAGACTCTGACTGATGGTATAGGATCTGTATTGCTTTCAGCTCATGGACTGAGGTCGATGTTACTGTAACCTTTCTTTGGCCATCAGAGCCTCTATTTTTAAAGCAATTTATTTTGTCCTATTTTTTTGTTTTACCATATATTTGACCCACTAGACTATTACACAACAAGGCTATTACTCTTGTTGTGCTCATTCTTTTGATACATGGCACCTGGTGGGTAGCACAACCCTATTGGGTTTTCACAGAAAGTCGACTCAACAGAAGCAATCTATCTTCTAAAATAAGATTACAATTCCTTATTGGAATACACTTTCTTTAAGTAAGCTATCTGAACAAACCCCTGTTCAATCACACACACTCACACACACACACACACACACACACACACACACACACACACTAATGCTCCAACTCTCTTTGTCAGATTCTTTTACGCTCTCTCTTACGCACAAACTCTTTGTCTCATTATCTCTATCTGTCTCTCTCTCTCCATCCGTCCATCTCCTCTCTCCTCTGTGTTTGTTTCTCTCCCATCTTCTCATTGGCCCCGAGGTGTGGTAAACCTTGAGTATTCTGGGAGGGCCTGTCCCCCCCCCCCGCCCCCTGGATGTGTGAGCGCCTGCACTGCTCTGAGAGGAGGACCTCAGTGGGGCAAATAAAAGTGTATGAAGCTAAATCAAAAATAAACACAAGAAGAATCTTAAGAGTTGGTTTGGCGTGAATTACTGTTCTTAAGCAGCAGCTACACGCCTTTCTGTCTGGCTCCGGCAAGTGCAAAGGCTGCAGGACAGTGACACTTAAGAGTGCAAAAAATAAACCCACGCGTTAATGAGAGATTTATGGGTCGGCAGGAAGCTACCGAACAACCTGGTTCAAAGTCGTGAGTTTCCACCGCTCTGGGTGGCCCCGGTTTCTAGCAAGCACTCTTTTTGTTTGTTGGTTTGAAGTAAATCCCTTGGCCTGTCGTGTGTTTTGAAGATGCTGCCTGCTCACTTAAGCTTGCAAATATTGAGAAGCGTAAATATATCGGTGTGCTTTACCCGATATTGGGGCATTTTGTTTGCAGCCTTAATTATTCACTAGTCAGAAATTGTGGTAATATTTATCTGTCATAATACCTTTTGAGGTGTATTGTCGCAGGCTGCAAATTGGTGTACGTGACTAGAATATTAGATTTAACAACAAATGTTATTTTAGATCATTGGTTATTGGTTATCATAGGTTATTATTCGAGGCAGTTCAGGATATTGACAAATCAATAATATGATGTTGGTGCTAATAATTATGCAAAAAAGAGTGTCTACATTTTATTCAGTCATTTATATTTTGGGGCTATTATTCCCAGAGGCAAATTGGAGAAAGATGAAAGGGTATATGGGGATGAAATCCAAAGACACCTGCTAACCCTAGTTCCAAGCCGGAAAGATCCCTGCATGGGCTGACTGCAGTGTTTCCTTATCCAAATGGTATTTTATCCGCTTGACTGGTGAGTCCAGGTGGTGCCCTGCACACCAGTAGACTCTGGGCATTCGGTCAGAAATCCCAACTGGTCTCCAGTCAGCGTTTGATTTAGCAACTTGTGTGCTTTCCTTCTTTGTGTCCCTTTGTGAAAAACCTAAGAATACTTTCCTTTTTTGCTAGTGCCAAGATTGACAGTCCAGCTCTGGTTGAGCCACATGCACTACTCTGTTCTGAAGGAGTTGTTTGATGAAATACATTAGGATTCCACGCAGGTTTGGTTAGTGGTAAATAATAATAATTGTTTGTCTCTTTGTAGTTGGGTGCCCAGACACCTAGGTGTAATGCTTATGTTACCACATTACACATTTTCTTTGTAAATTTCAAAAGTGCCAGTTACAGTCCATTTTCCGACAGCTTGCAGACTGGTACGGTTTGGGCTTGGAATTTAATGACCAAGACTGGGTCGGGTGTGGTCAGAAAAAATAACCTTACAGGACGCCACTTCACATTTCCAGCTCACTCTTGCCTTATATTGGGAAGGCGGTTGAGGAGCGTAAGGGCTTTTTATACAGACCCTAATATTGGCTTCCAAAATCTGTTTCCTCTGGTTGCTCCCTGCTTTTCACTTTGTTTTGTCTTGTTTTTTTTACTTGGTTTTGTGGCGTGCTTTGAGCGTTACCTTAAAGCATCAACGCAGAGAGCTTTTACTTCCACTTCCTCCGAATGCATGACGTCTGAACAAACTCAAAACAAAAGGTAATGGGAATCACAGGCCGCACGGCCAAGTCGTATAAATGCGTGGCCTAATCCTAATTTCTTCAGAGTGACCTGCATGCCTGCCAAAACCTTTGGGCTCGCACCCTGGCAGCGCTCTACAGCATGCGCTCTATACCCCTGTGAACAAGAGTGCCGTTGTGCACAGGACTCACTGGGTCTTTTCTTCAGGGCCAACTGTATTCCCGGCCCAGCCCGTCCACATTCAAATGCGCCTATGGTTGGACACAACATGTAATATTCTTTAATCTTACAATTGTGGTTCACTGTCCGAGTTTATCATGTAGTGGATGTCAATGATGGAGGCAGAGCATTTCAAATTGGCAGTCTCACTCCACTGTAAGAATAACATATTATTGGACATATTACTGTCATAACACTGTAATAATTATGTATTTTTACAGTTGAGTTTGATTGAGATTGAGATTTTCTCCTTTCAATCAACCAACTGCACTATAATTCTTTGGCCACTTTAATTGTTGCTTCAGAATGGGTTAAAAATAGACTTGTGTAAAAGATGCCATGGTTTTACCATCAGAGATGTTGGCTCCTGTGTCTCACCTGGTCAGACTGACCTTACTGGCTCCTTACTGAACCGTAGGAACAGCATACCTGTAGCCTGCAACTCTAAGCCTAGGTGCTGATTAGGGCCGGCTAATCTGTTTGGGTGGTTACTCCAAACCAGCCTTCTATTTCCGCCGTGTGGTTTGCTGGGCTCTTTTGGAGCTGCTTGTCTAAGTGGATCAACACCACGAAACAACCAGGCACAGCAAGGACACAAAGCAAGCTCATTCATGGAAGGCAGTGCTCAAAGTGAACTGTGGCCTTATAATGGATATGGATATAAGGGCATTTTTCTTGCAATCAGATGGAAAATCTTCCTTTCTTCCAATGTGCTTTGATGTGATGTTGTATGATCGGATGTATGATTAAGCAAGTTGTCCACTCTTCTATGGCCTAGAAGAAAATACTGATGAAGGTGTCAGTACGCATTTATACAAATCTCTATCTGGTGATGTGGCAAAATAAACTTGACTAATGCTGGACATTGGTTGTATGAAGTTACCCCTCAGGATATATGCTCTAATTCAAATCCATATTATATATACTTTTAAATGTCCAAATTCCAAACCACATGGATCAAATTGCAGAGCACAAAATTGCGGTGCTGCTTGGTGATGGAAAGGGCTTTGATAGGATCGTTAGGAAAAATATAAAGTAAAGTATGACAAGGCTATCCACGTCCCAAATAAATCCGAGAGTTATCCTGCAACATTGCGATAACAAGCCTGAGGGTAGAACATTTGATTTGACTTCAAAAAGGAAATCCTATTAAATTATCAAATAAAAAGTAAACGTAACTTCATAGCCTGGAAAATATCAAGACTATAAACCTGAGAACAAGTGAAGCCAACCAACCAAGGTTTCCATGCTTTTGGCTAGGTTACATTCAGGACACATTGGCCACCAGGTTGGCTTACTGCGCTAACGCCGAAACGGACTGTGGCAGAACCCAGCTGGTATCATTGTCGAGTAGCTTCCTCCGCTATCGCATTCCTGACCAATGAGATTACAATGAGCTATTGGCTAACCGTTGTCCTGGTTTGCTGGGACCCCTCTGCCACATCTGTCGCTGAGATGAATTGCTGTCCCCCATGCGTTCGGCGCTTGCACAACTCTGATATCATTATTCATCGGTTGCTCTTGGTCTCTGGCTTTTCGTTGCGGTCAGCTGAACATCAATTCATTATTCTTTTAATCGATATCTAATTCCAATACTTTCTCCGATGTATACATGCAGGTCACACCTTTTGCAGTCTCCTTATATTACTATGTATATATTCACTTTTCATGATTAAAATAGCTCCCTCTTTGTTTCAGCTTCTTTCAGTTGAGTGTTTTTCCGCAAAAAGGTTTGACGTCATCAGATGCTAAGCGGACGGTACGCGGTTTGAGTATTGACATCAGATTTTGACACGAAACCCCAACTGTCAGCACTCCTCCGTTTCTTATTACACAGCTCCTGCCCATGCTCTGCTATGACCAACTGTTTTCTATCTATTCCTCAAGTTTCTCTCCAGACTGTCACCCACACTCTCAATCTCCTAGCTCCGGTTATGAAAGAACGAACGCTTCTCCCATGGGTTCCAGTTCCAGAACTATTCCGTACGCTTTGCTTTTGAAGTCAACTCGACTCAACTCGAGGCAACCCCAAGACAAGTCCATGTGTCATTTATTCAGAATATTATCTCTAAATCACAACAAAAACCCTTCTCAGGCAGACAGTGGGATCCTAATCGTATCTTGGCTACTAAAAAAAAACATTGAAACACAGAATAAGTGATGAATATTCCCATCAAAGTGATGTAAAATGAGTGGTTATTGGGAAGGGGCAGGTTGAAATACTGGGTGTTTTATTTATGTTGACATACTGTGTATATACCAAATTTGTTTTGTTTACCAGGGACATGTTGTACAAGCTAATTTATGGCCATTGATTTATTAGTTGGCCTTAAGTCACCTTTGCAGCACCTACATATAGAGCTGAATCTAATCCGTCTGTTGTGTGAGCCCTAGATTGCCTTAAAGCGATAAGCTGAGGTATCTGCAACTGGCTGGCGTTCAAGAAAATTGCCATTTTTTTTGGCACTAGTGCAATTAAAAATCTTCTGTTCTGGCTTTGCAGTCTTCGTGGAGGGTGTCCCTGTCCACAGAGCATCACAGCAAGCCTTATAATCCCAGTGCAGAGTATAGGATGGAATTGTCTTTATTTATAAACAAACTAGAATCTTATTGTGTTGTCACTAGCGATCATTTTTGGGCATTGGCGACTATGCTTGAACCCATTTTAAATCTTTAGAGAGTAATTCAAAATATGCCCCTCTCATATGAACAGGAGGAAGGATACTGTAACTGCAGGTTAATGAAAGCAGCTGAAGGAAAGCAAACGCTAACCCAGCAGTTTTCCCTTCTGCGTGCACAATGAGGAATTTGGGATGAATCAACTTTTTTGTACCTAGGCAGAACAGGCAAATGCCACTTTACAGATATCTCTGCACAAAAAGCAACTTTGCTTTAAGGGAACTAGAGCATCATTTATTTAAAATTAAAAAGTTTCATTTTAATTTCCATATGCTGCTCCCGTGTGCAGTAAGCAGAGCCGTACCTTAACCCCTGCCTGTGCTCTGGTAAGCCCTGCTTGAAGTGTTTATTCAAATTTTCCACGTCGGTGATGGAGAGAAATGCTTTTCACAGCTGTTATGGAAGTGTTTCGACTATATCATGCACTTATTTTAGATAACAACCTGTGTAGCCGCAGTGTTAATTTTACAGTCAATTCGACCAAATTATCAAAACCACTGGCTCACACAAATGAAGAGAATGTAAAAAAACAATTTTGCTAACATAACAGTGATTCAACCATTTTACAGCACCAGAATTGCACATAAAGTATGTCTATAGGTCCCTCTTGTTTTCCTTCATGCACTGCTACTTTAGACGGGGGTGACCGTGTTTCACTCTACATATTAATCTATACTTTAAAGTCGGGATTGTCGGAAAGTTTGTAATTCCTCGTAGAGAATAATGTATATACTGTGTAAGGTCACTTTCATGGGAAAAGATGGATACGAGTGTTGATTTGTTTATTTAGCATCAAGGAGTGTAACATCAAAACTTGAAGGTTGAAAATGACTGTATTGATTGCTTTGTTGTGGAAAACCGAGCGCAGGGAGTTTGATCGATTGCTGCATGGCTTTGTTGATGAAGTAGGTTATGAGACTGATGAGGATCGTCATTCAAATGCAAAAATGGAACAGCAAGATTTTCAGGGAAATGAATGCAAGATGGGTTCGTCTACTCTGACGAGGCCTCCAGCTTGCCGATCTAGGATAAATATAGAAAGTGTCCCAAATTGTCTTTGACTGTCTTGCGGCGTCTTGCACATGCTCTGGATGATGATGATATCCGAAAAGCACGTCGCATTTAGAACTTTGCTTGCCTACTTTTGGTCGTGTCCTTTTTTTGGGTCTCTAGGAAGCTGCAGCTCAGGTCCCAGGCTGAGGCTGGGTAAACCCAGTGGCCCGGCCCGGCCGGTCCCATGCCAGACCTTCCTCTCCCCAGTCACAGTCTGGTGTTCCAGCCACAGCCAGGCTCCACCCTCTCCTCATGGGTGCTCTGCCGAGTGCCCACTGCCAGCTCAGACCATTTATTTTTCAGGGTTTTTTTTCACTTCTTTCTTTCTAATTCTTTTGGCGTCACCTTATTTTTTTCTTCCTCTCTAATTGTGTCTTTTCCTCTAGCCGCTGTGCCAGATTTCCGGTAGCAGAATACGGCAGCCCTATCCCTTTCCCCTGTCTTTACTTTTTTTTTCCCTCCCTCCTTCGCTCATTCTCTCCTACTCGCGCCACCTCCTCTGAGCGAGTCAGAGTACCGCTCTCCGGGTCTGCTGTCTGTCTGCCAATCCGTCTGTCTTCCTGTCTGCCTTGCGGCGTGGCCCCCTTCCCATTCATCTTTTCACGGACAGAGTCCCCGGCTCTGCCTTGTCTTGGTGCTGTCTGTCCCACGTGTTGGCAGCGGCCTGCCGTTTTCTGGCGTTCATGCTTTCACTGCCACCTCCCTCATTACTCTTCCATTTTATTTCTCCTTCCCCACCTTTTCCCTCATTCACTCCCCCCCCCCCCTCTCTCTCTGTCGCTCTTCTTTCTGGGTCCACTCAGATGCTGCTATCTCTGTGCTTTTGTGGGGAATGATGGGACCTTTTTGCAGTAAACTATCAACTAAAGCCCTCCCTCCCGGCCACACAACATTAAGATTAATGGGAGCATGAGCCTAAATTCCTAGGTTATATGCTGAGGGTGGCTTTATCCAGGAGTCTTGTTTACGTGTGTTTATGTGTACCCGTGTGTGTGCGTGTGTATGTGTGTATGGATGCAGTTGCAAAAAGTGCTGAGATGTCCCCAAGGTGAAGTTAAATACGGGTTGTTAGGAGTCTGGCTGGCAGCCCAGTTTGTTGTCCAACCCTCTGCTGTCCTGTGCCATCTCACTGGCTTCCCAGCAGAGCAGACGGGGGCTGTGACTTACTAGGAGAGAAGAAGAATGCAGTGCGAACCAAAGTAAACAAACGTAGACCTAGTGCCCTAAGAAGATATATTCCCTTTCTTTTCTTCTCTGTATTTAAGACAATTTAACGGAAGACGGAAGAGATTTTCCCTGCCACCTCGTTTGTTTCCGTGAATCACATGATTTTATCTCTGTCTGCACTCGCAATAATGACGCACTCATTCTTTGGAAGTACTTGTTCTTCCAGACAGTATTTCCTCAAATAATCCCAACGTAAATTGCCCGGTGTCTTGCGATATTAAGTGTTGTCATGCAGTATTAGGCTGTTTACGCTAGATGAGAAAATGGGTTGAGCAGATGTCTCGTATTGTAACGCCTAACGGCTATTGTCTTTCATTACTTCTCCGTTTCAGTTAATTTCTCACCCTCCTTCCTGTACCCGGGTCCACAAATGCATAATGTGGCCGTGCCCCAACTCTGTAATGTGTTGTGGAGGATGTATAACCAGGTCTCTTGGTTTCCTGAACGACATGCTCAAATCCACCGCACTGATTCTGATTGTGCCAGATGGTGGCTGAACAACTCTAGGATGTCTTCCTTCTTTTTTTTGTTTGGGTTGTGTTGCGGTTATAAACAAGGGGATGGGAATTTTCTTTTTGTGAATTTAGCTGGTGAAAATTGCTGACGTGCAATAAAGTGAACAACTGTGAAATAGGTTTTAGTTTCGTTTTCCAGTGACACGATATGGCAGATTGTGTATTCGCACTTTTCACACTTGAATTTTTGTTTTGTGAATTGTATTTATTGCAGCTTGGCGAGTGCTAATGAAACATGCCATACCCTGTCATTGCCATGCCAAATATGTTAATAAAGTACTGCAAGGTGTCATCACAAATATAAACGGCTTGCATTTGAGGACGTCTGCATAGTGAAATATCTAAAGGATTAATTCGGAGACAGTCTCATCCAGATGGTGTGTGCGTGTGCACGCTTGTGTGTGCGACTGTGCGTGTGTGTGGACATGTAATTAAACATCTGGTGGCAGGGTTGGTGGCGACTACGACTGCAAGCAGATATCTCAGCTATGGAGGCAGTGGTGATGGATTCCCTTTGTTTGTTTACCCTGGAGATGGGTGTGGACACCAGGCAGGGAGCCTTCCCTGGCCCGATGAGCGAGTGGGAGGGAGGCAGGGGTGTCACAAAGCTGTCTTTCAACGGCGCGTGGGTGTGTGTGTGGGCGGTTGGGGACCCGCAAGGTACAGGCTGGTATGGCACAGATCTGGACAGCAGGCGTTAGGGCCACGGTCTGCTTGTGCTTTAGGGTGGGGGTGGGGGTCATATGAGGTCTTCTCTTCTGTCCCTTCCTCCACCCTACGCCTAGAATGCATATAATACATGCTATTATTGTTATTGTATCGTAGTCATCATAAAACGATTATTTGAACAGCATTATGTGTGCATGTCTGCAGCGTTTTAATTTGGACTGGGGACCCAGGTTGAAAACCAAACACTCTCTTACATGTGCTTGTTGTTGATGAGCTTATTGTCACTTACATCTCATCCTTTACCCATTATGGCCTTTTGTTCTTTGTCCAAGGTTAACACTACAGTGCTCTGTTTTTCCTTCTTTCACAGAACATGTGTAATCCCAGGAATGAAGAGTATGTATGTTGTCCCAGCCTAGCCATATCAAGTAGCTGCGATGTGCCTGTTCCGTAAAGCAGGGGTTTGAGGCTACCAGAACATGTACATGTCTGTTACATTCCACTGCGTAAACCGTTATCACCTATGTTTCAACTACCCCCACCACCCACCCACCACTCTTTCTCCCCCATCTCCAGCTTTCCCCCATTCAAAGCGTAGTCTCACCTGTCCCTTGTGTCTTGGTGTCATGACACACTCCCACCTCCCTGGCCCCTAACCCTGGCCTGGCCTCTAGTCCTGGCCCTGCCCTCCTGTCTGCACGCCATCAAGGGATGGCTCCTGCGCTCTCCAGCCCAGCAGATAAAGCCGATTGTAGTGGGACGTCAGGGACACACTACTAGCCTCCAGTGCCTTAATCTGTGTCAACTATGCTGGGATCTTAACGGCCCGGCCGCCTGGCTGGCTGTCTTGTCTGCCCTGGCCGCGGCTCACCCGACTTATCACACATTCCCTCACCGCACGCGTCTCCTCCTGTGTGAGTGACTCAGCCAGTAGTGGCCCTGAATGACAATGACATTGGCCACCATTTTTCCTCTCCTTTACAATTGATCTGCCTTCTGTGTGTCAAGGTGTTAATGCTGTGGAAATATCTTTTATTCGGTTATCCCTTTCATCCGTCTTGGTTGAGAGAATCAGATGACTCGGATTATCCTTCGCTTCTTCACTTCTTTGGGTGGGTGGGGGGGAACAACCACTATACACATTCTGTCTGTTTGAAATGAATTCAAGATGGCAGCTGTGGCTGCAGGCCTACATCTCTTACTCCCCAGTAAGCTCCAGCATGAGTCTAAAGCCATTGTAGCACATTGAGCCTAAGCCCTGGCGTTGGTGCCGTCCCCACTGCTGAGCTGTGCTGGGCTGGGCCGGTTTGGAAAACCTGAGTCTGGTCCACAGCCGCCAGTGTTCACCAGCATCCCATCTAGTTTTGGATCAGCAGGGATGCATTGGTTGTGCCCCTCCTCCTTGCTTGGTCCATTGTTTTGCTTCACTAGCAACACCACGTGCCCTTAGTATGCCCTTTGGTCAGAGAGACGAGGAGGTCACCACTGTGTTAAAGTTCATTAGAAATGAACTCAGACTATGTGGGCACTGTCTCTGCGGTCTGATCCCGATGTCTCCTTCGAGCTGCACCCAGGAACACGACCGCACTCTCGTCATACACACAAACGTGTCGGGAGTGTGTGCGCCTGTACCGGTTATTTGTGGTGCTCGCTCACAACCCCATCGATCCACTACGTTGGATTAAGCATGACACTCCTATCATGGGCAATCAGAGGGCTGCCATTTAGCCTCCCCCATCCGATTAGCAGGAATTAGCGAGTAAGAGCCTTAACCTTACCACGTCCCCCCGTCACAGTGGACCTTCCCCAGGCACCGTAGGGGTGGCTGCGTGTTGACATCATGGGCCCTACCCGCAGCCCATTGTCCTTTCACGCCCACACCCTGTTTCCAGCGTGTTGAAAGTGTCTTCAGGGCACTTTGGCGTGGAGTGTTTAAGTTTCACCCATAAACAGCGTAATTGTTTGCAGACACACAAGCCAAACAAAATGGTGACTCAGCAAAGAGTATCCTCATCCTCATCCCGCTTTAACAAGCACATGGCTGCGTCGCTGATGAGGAACAGTGGTATTGCATCATCATACGCTCGTGTCGGCTAGGTACGGTTAAGAAGACCCTGAGTGTACCTTATCTCACGAACCAAAGATGACCATTCAAAGAATGCCAACCACGTTGGGGCTGAACTTAACAATGTCTGAATTGCACGAGATGGCAGTAAACCGCACATCTGTTGGATTCCCCGACCCGCACAGGCGACCAAGACTGAAGGAATCTCAAGGGGTTTGCTAGCCTTTTTGTGGGTGTCTGTTCGTTGCTTTTACACCCTGTGTCGGGTCACAGGGGTCACGGTGGCCATGGCCGTAAGCGTGCCTGGTCCAGACAGCACCAGAACAGGCCCCGTGCCGAAACCAGACTGTTATTTTTATTTTAATTGTTGAGGTTTAGATGTTTTGATGGGAACATAACAGGTTTAAATTTAACAATGTGCTCGCTGTAAAACACCCAGCCCCCAGAGACTGCATGCCAGGCTGCTTGTGTACTCAAGTCATTATCATTACAGAGGCTTGCTGGGGATTTTTCTGCAGTTTATCTCTTCCTTTAAGGATCAGCTTTCAACCGTTCTCCAGGTTGCGGCTTATCGCCGAGTTCCTCCACCAAAGTTCCTCCACTAGATTAGCTGCTGTCTTAGCCAACCAGGTGGTAGATGAGGGGGGTGGCGGGGTGGGTGTTTCATTTAAGCTAGTTGTCGCAGAAGAGTAATCCCCCAGACTTTCTTTTACCTCCTAACGTGTTGCAGACAGCCTAGCGGTGGGCCAGCCCCCGACGTGTATGGAGAACAGCTTTGCTTGTGCACGTGTCGTGGAAAGAAAGTAGGGATCAGGGGAGTGGGGTGGGGGGAGGGTAAGGTGTGTGTGAGACTGTGTGACTGTGTTTGTGTATATGCTGACGGTGTAAAAGGACTTCCCTGCTCTATTTCGTGTGTGTGTGTGTGTGAGCACTGGTTTTAAAGAGATGTCTTTGTCCGGGAGCTGGAGCAGGCTGGACTCTGCGGAGGGTGCTCGGGTTGCTACTGTTTGGAGCCCGTCTCACAGGGGCTGCTACTCAACCCCTGTTCACATTTGCCGTTAAGGGGCCCCTTGAGTGATGCAACTGCAACCCCCATTTTGATTTGCTCTCAAATAAATCATGTGAGAAGTCGTTTTTATTGAAGGAGGGTCATTCACGCAGCCTTGATCCTACCCTGGCGAGGCGTCTCGGCCCAACTGCAGAGTGATTCATCATCTTTTCGTCGGCGGCACGAGGCGAGAGACACAGCTGTGTGTCTGGGAGCAAGCATGTAGTGCAGAGGGAGCCTGCGCCGCTTACTGCTATTTAGCCATGTAGCGGACACTTTTATGCAAAGTGACCTGCAGGTAATTCAGATGGCAGCCATTCACACACGTACACCTACCCTACTTACATTTGGCAAGTGGTCATCGCTAAGATTTGTTAATTTAATGTCCATAACTAGCTGATCAATATGGATGAGTTGGAGTCATTGGGGCATCTGACCTCAGTGGCACCATCTTGGTCCTTTCCTATCGGAGAACTTGTAGGTATCCTTGCTAAATAGCATCTACTCTGCTCAGATGAGTGCTTTAAACTCTATTGTTCTATTGTTTCTATTGTTCTTGATTCTAGCTGATCGACGGTGATATGTTGGTTTCTATGCCCTTTGAGAAAATGTACTTCATTTTGGATAAAAAGCATCTGCCAAATGCCCTAACTGTAGATGTAAATGTATAACTTGGTGCTAGGGTGGCTCAAAGACTGGGCTCTTTAGTGGCTGCGACGGCTCTGACAATGAAATGGATTTGAGACCATGTGGCTTCCATTAACAAATATAACAACTATCATAAGTTTGCTAGTCCATTTGTCTTCAACGTTCAAGCCTGTACAAATTATGTCTTTTCAGCTCACATTTTCCATCTCCTCACTCTTCGGATTTTGGAAAGAGGTTTTTTTTACCTACCGGCGATGACGAGGCAAAGACCTCCAACCTGACTGCAGACTGTTTGAAAAGCATAACCAGGGCATCCCAGTATTCCCCACGATTACGTTTCCCTTTTCCATTAGTGATGATCTAATTCCTGTCAGGGAAAAATGTGCGAGTATAAGCATAAACCAGAAGCACAGTGCTAAACTCCCTCCGAGGGCCACGCTAGATCCCCTGTTCGCTGTTAAACTAATGGAAGGAGGAGGCCCAGCCTAATATCCAGTACTCATTTACAGCAAAGCAATTACAGAATAATTGTTTTCCTTTCAGGTTCAAGACAGAGTGAAATTATATCCTCGCTCCTGTAACACGACCCATTTCCACCCGACTGAAGTGGGATATAAGAAAAGAGGGATCCTTTTTGAGCGGTGTGCATTCCTGCACAGTTTTGCAGCTACTTGAAAGGGAAAGGCCGTGTTATATTTTAGAGACTCAACAAGCGATGCCAAGCTGCCGGGGCGGTGTTTCGTTGACCGAACCTATTCCTGTCCTCTTGCACTTCTCCGTTTTTTCGGGTCTGCGGTGTCACATTAGGCTTCGGTGACTCACGGAAAAAAAGCCCTGCGTAACCCAAGGCGCAGGGTCGGCGGACGCTCGCCGTTCAGCTCGATCTCGTCTGGCTTTTAATCTGGAGCTGGTGCTGTGGAAAGGAGGACCCACCTTCTTTTTAAATTGTAGCAAATTATCTGTTGGGACGACATCAAACCCCTCCTGGCATCTCTCCCCCCTCTAATCTCTTGTGTTGTGAGAGCGATGCACCCTGTTTACGGCCGTGTTGACTCCTCTTGTCAAGTTGTCCCATTTTTTTCGCTCACCAGCTGCATGTGATGGTCTCTGGTAATTGTACCAGCAAACAATTTACTACCATTTGATGGTTAGCTGGAGTTATTTTAAGACCTTTATGAAAATTGTACCGAGGAATTGAGCAAGACTCGCCTTTTTCCAAAAGCTAGAAAGTCATACTTCTTACCAACAATCAAAGTGAGTTCATTGATGTTTCCTGCTTGAGATGTTGAACTCTAACGATGTTCAAATTGGAGAGTTCATCATGTCCTTGGATGTACCCACACTGCCTCCCTCTGTTTGACTCCATGAAAAGTACTTCATAGGCAGAACAAATGTATCTGGTCGAAAGGGCGTTCTTCTACCTTCTCCGGGTCATGCACACGTACACGTGCACGCACACACGCGTGGACAAAGGGGAAGGTTGACCCAGATGCCCTGTGATATCATGGTGGTCCTCTCCAGCTTGCAGAGGGCTTAGGGCTGCGTGGAGAAGGCCTCCTGTAGACAAACTGTCAGGGCTTAATCAAACACGGCCCATCAAACCCCGCAGTGTTGTGCTGTGGCAGTCACACTGTTAGTGCTTTCTGGGCGCAACAATGACACGCTTCTTCCTGCTCGCGGCTCGCTAATGCACTCCTTGGCACCGCACTCCACACAAGAGCTTCCTCCCAACAAAACAATACATTCATGGGGGAGATGGACGGAACCTCACGCTGGTCAATGGACTCCGTGGTCGGTGTGTTTATAGAGCCGCCACGCGACGGGACGATGACTCATTGATGTCATCAGGCAGACTCCGGCAAATTTGAATAAGGTCATGGGGAGAGCTAATGAGGCTGGAACAGAGCAAGACCGTCTCAATGCTGTAATAGAGATGTGGCGAAAACAATCTGCTGCAATTTCAGAGTTCATTATTTGGTGTGTGTGGGCTTGTGGATTCGTATTTGTCCGTGTATGTGTGTGTACAGTAGTCCAGTTTAATTTTTTCCCCTGTTCCCCTGAATTCACAATTTAAACCTGAGGGCTACATGTGTAATATGCGTTTGGCCATTCAACAGGGCCATTTTTCCTTTTGACTTTTCAAATAGGCAAACGGCAACGAGGTTAAATGAAATCCCCAGCCCACCCCTGCTGGTATCGGAGACCTGGGCCGAGGGCTTGGCAGGGGCGGGGGGGAGCACGTCAGTCCCATGGCTGCCTACCCGCCGGGCACCGCAGGGGGAGGCCGCGCGGTTCAGATTCAGGGCTTCCTGACTGACTTACTGAAAAATACATTTAATTAGGCCGAGCCTAATGTGCCCCAGGCAGTCCCCGCGGGGCGCTAGGTGCCCTCGTGGTGCAACCAGCCACAGCTATTACTACGACTTCCTGATGGTTGAGTCAGCTCAGACGCGCCACACATCACTTTCAACCGTGTATTCGTCATTAACTTTGTGTCAAGACGTGGGAAGGAAACTTTTGTTGCTGATGTCGAGAGATGAGGACTCTTCATTCATCATGGTTTTTTTTTTTTACTCTGAGCAGGAGTGTATTGTCTGTCAGACGGACCGGTTGAAGCAACACAATATTAAAGCCGTATTGGTCTATTATTAACGATATTGTTTGGCGGGCGAATGATTTGCACTTTAAATGTGTGATTTTCTTTTTGCAAACAGAAGGTGTGAAGGGACTATTCTCTGGAGTAACACTATGGAGAGAAGGGTTGACATTTGAATACAAATAAATAAATAGTATCCCTCCCCACCCTCCTAGCCTCCCCCTCTGCTTGTCTCTCTGTGTGTCAACAGCTTGTCTGTTTCTGCCTGCTTGTGTAACACCGAGGGTTTCTATCTGTTAGAAGACAATGCCACCGCAAGACAAGGAAGTTCTCTGCTGGCTGCACCCTCTATCCGTGACCACGATCATGACCAGCAGGTCACCCCTCAGCATGCTTGTTGGTTTCCCTGCCTGACCCCCCTCCCACTGTCAGCTCCAAGCACTAGGCTTATCCCACCAAGGGTGGCCACAGTGGAAGCAGACTTCCAGCGCAGTGGACCCGGCTCATGGCCTAAGTGGTGACATCTGGACCAGGAGCCGTAACGTGTGGCCCCTGGAGCTGTTTCTTCCTCCACCTCGGGGTTGATCGTTTGCACTATCAGCAGGATCAAACGGGGGACCCGGGCTGCAATTACTGGCCCACTCCTCTCTGACCTCTTTAACAGGGCAGGACCCAGGCCTGGGTTTGGAGGGGTTTGCAGCATTCAGAGTAGCTGGCTCTCAGCAGGCCTGAGCATGTTCCAGCTCGCTACCCACAAGCACGTCTTAATTCCTAGCCGCTGCTTACTCAAAGTACAACCTTTTCGTTTGTATGATGACATCATGGCTATGTGCTGAACGGCTTTTACATTGTTGCTGTCATGTTGGTAATACTGTAATCAATGATGTTTCGTATTGATTCCAACACCAATCAAATACGGTAAAATGCAACTCGCTGTATGCCTTACTATGCAGACCCTTGCAGAAAAGCGAGTTGGATGTAAAAATGTAATTGCTTTGATGTGAAGCAATACGATTTTGAGTCACGATTTTGAGTCATTCAGCCCTACTTCAAGGTTTGATGAGGCTGACCATGGTGTTTCCTGTCTTCCTGTGTGATGGTCCGTTCTATGTGAACACTTAAGGTTTCACTTCTTGTTGGAAGGGCCCTGTTCAGACGGACCCTATCGATGACAATGGAACAGGTGGTTTTAGACAAGGCAAATCATGTGGTGTTTTGCAGAGAAGGGTATGGAATGGTCTAATGTAGAGCCATTTAAATGCTTCCGCATGTGGATGTTGACACCAGCACTGATGGTGTCACCACACATGGAGAATTTATCACTGTATTTAAGCTTGCATTTTCCATAACCATTACAATACAAATGGTCTATTCAATACTAAGCAATTCTTGACTTGACTTTTTACAGTGGCTCATGTTGGCGACACTGAGAAGGAAAGTGAGACCATTGTTTGGGCTTTATCGAGTTTTTATGGCTTCGCGCGAAAAAGCAAACGATGTCCTTGAAAACAGCACTGTGTGAGCCGGAGGAATCGATCGGGAACCTTTCCAGAATGGCATGAAAGGAAAGTGGCAGGTGTTCGGTGGCTGTGCTTTCCGACGCCCTGGAGCTTTGTGGCGCTGCTGACTGACATGGATGTTGACAGTGAGCGCATGTATTGGACCGCAATGGCAGACTATGAGGCAAGACTCTTTTGTGCTGTATGTCGTGTGCATCATAAGTTGGCATGCTCCTCCTGGTTTGAGTCCCAGTGCCTCCGTCGGTTGCTTCTCAGCCAGCAGCTGGCCGGGCTCAGCTGTGGGGGCCCCCCTCCTTGTCACAGAGGTGACCCCAGGGGCCCCTTTGTTGGCTACTCTCCCCGCCCACCACTACCAAGGTAAACATACTCTGATAATACCTACATACACGGCCGTGCCAGAGAAATGGACCTCAAAGGGCGAGTTTCAGAATGCAGGGATTGTTTAGGGCTGAAACCAGGGGAAGATTACAGGCCTACTTATACACATTCACTTTCAGTTACCAGAATGTGTGCGGACGCCGGGCTCTGCGCTTTCCTACGCCCACAGCCCGGTGCCTGCGCCTCACCCCGGGCTTCCTTCAGGCAGGCCTTGGGCGGCACTGGCTAAACGCTAGCTCCACGGACCGCCACAGCTCCACAAGTATGCTGCTGCCCACCGCTGAACTGTAATTACCGTTGACAATAAAAGAAGAAAAAAAAAAGAGAGAAACGTAGCCAGTATTGGCTAGTTCTGTCCTTGAGAGTTTTTAATTTAGGCCTTTGCCTTAATGTCAAGCTGCACCAGGGGCCAATGGTTACGCCCCTGGTCCCCTCAGTTCACTCTGCTGAGGCCCATGGGCTACAAAGATAGTAGTCTCTCTCTCGCTCTCGCTCTCTCTGTCTCTGTCTCTGTCTCTGTCTCTGCCCTCACCCATCTCTCCCTTCAGTACTACGGACATTCATTTGAAAACCCTTTATTTATTTAAAGGTTGTCTGTTGT